>OY757190.1:68250635-68383135 GCA_963583895.1 Melanophora roralis | reverse complement strand
ATAATAAAAAAAAACAACAAAAAAAAAAACAGAATCAGTCATGTTGATATTATTGAAACACACCCAAACCAAAAATTTTATTGGTATAAGTGTTCATACATATAACAGCGTTGCCATACAAAGCTTAATTTAAACATTTTTAAAATCGCTCCTACGGCTTCCAGGGCTCTCCTACAAAGGTAAAATGTAAGACCGACCCAAATTATTTTTTCCACCCAAACATTTTTGTGGAACATACTTACTCTCTATCTCCAGCCCCTGACATGGTTGCCATACAAAATTTTAAAAAATAAGGTAAAAACCGCTACAACTTCCCCGGAGTCGCCCGTAGAGGAAAAAAATGTATCACAGACCCCCATTAGTTTTTCCTCCCAAACGTATTCCTAGAGCATACTTACCCCCTATCTCCACGCCCTAAGGGGGTTGCAATACAAAATTTACAAAAATGATAAAATGCCCACAACTTCTTCAGAGTTGGCCTTAGAGCAATAAAGTTTATGACCGACCCCTATTAGTTTCTTTTCCCAAACATATTCCTTCTTTAGAGTTGGCCTTAGAGCAATAAAAGTGTACGACCGACCCCTATTAGTTTGCCCTCCCAAACATATTCCTAGAACATACTTACCCCCTATCTCCACGCCCTAATTGGGTTGCAATACAAAATTTACAAAAATGATAAAATGCCCACAACTTCTTCAGAGTTGGCCTTAGAGCAATAAAGTTTATGACCGACCCCTATTAGTTTCTTTTCCCAAACATATTCCTAGAACATACTTACCCCCTATCTCCACGCCCTAATGGGGTTGCCATACAAAATTTACAAAAATGATAAAATGCCCACAACTTCTTCAGAGTTGGCCTTAGAGCAATAAAGTGTACGACCGACCCCTATTAGTTTGCCCTCCCAAACATATTCCTAGAACATACTTACCCCCTATCTCCACGCCCTAAGGGGGTTGCCATATAAAATTTACAAAAATTATGTAAAAATGTCCACAACTTCTTCAGCGTTGGCCTTAGAGCAATAAAGTGTACGACCGACCCCTATTAGTTTGCCCTCCCAAACATATTCCTAGAATATACTTACCCCCTATCTCCACGCCCTATTGGGGTTGCCATACAAAATTTACAAAAATTATAAAATGCCCACAACTTCTTCAGAGTTGGCCTTAGAGCAATAAAGTGTACGACCGATCCCCATTAGTTTGCCCTCCCAAACATATTCTTAGAACATACTTACCCCCTATCTCCACGCAATAATGGGGTTGCCATACAAAATTTACAAAAATGATAAAATGCCCACAACTTCTTCAGAGTTGGCCTTAGAGCAATAAAGTGTACGACCGACCCCTATTAGTTTGCCCTCCCAAACATATTCCTAGAACGTACTTACCCCCTATCTCCACGCCCTAATGGGGTTGCCATACAAAATTTACAAAAATTATGTAAAAATGCCCACAACTTCTTCAGAGTTTGCCTTAGAGCAATTAAGTGTACGACCGACCCCTATTAGTTTACCCTCCCAAACATATTCCTAGAACATACTTACCCCCTATCTCCACGCCCTATTGGGGTTGCCATACAAAATTTACAAAAATTATAAAATGCCCACAACTTCTTCAGAGTTGGCCTTAGAGCAATAAAGTGTACGACCGATCCCCATTAGTTTGCCCTCCCAAACATATTCCTAGAACATACTTACCCCCTATCTCCACGCAATAATGGGGTTGCCATACAAAATTTACAAAAATGATAAAATGCCCACAACTTCTTCAGAGTTGGCCTTAGAGCAATAAAGTGTACGACCGACCCCTATTAGTTTGCCCTCCCAAACATATTCCTAGAACATACTTACCCCCCCTCTCCACGCTCTAAGGGGGTTGCCATACAAAATTTACAAAAATTATGTAAAAATGCCCACAACTTCTTTAGAGTTGGCCTTAGAGCCTATTTAAAAATTAGAAATATTTCATAAGTAAAAAAATGGTTAAAAATAAAAAAAGTTTGGGATTTCGAAAGGTCAATGTGAAGGGTATATAAGATTCGGCACAGCCGAATATAGCGCTCTTACTTGTTTTTTTTGTTATGTTTGGTAAACTGTTGTTTTTTACAAAAAGTATTTGCGCGCCCTGTACGATTTGCAGTTAGGGTATGTAATAAAGTCAACGAATATTCGTAAAATTTAAAGTTTAGTCTTGTAAAACTTTTAAAGGCCAAAACCGAAACCATCCAAAGAAAGGCAAAAGTGTTTTCTTTAAACCTATATATACTTTTGCACCCACCCGGATCCACCCGTAGAACACGTTTGTACTTAAATGAAAATACTAGGCATTTAAACAAAAAAAAAAACTAGTAAATTTGCTTTAGAAAACAGGTAGATGTCATTCCACTTGATCATGGCATTTACTGCAATAAGCACAAATTGCAGGTAGCAAAATGTAGAGAGAGAGGAAGAGGAAATGTAAGGACTTGCAGTAATAAAACACATAAGCGTACTTGTTGAATATTTATAAGATACTTTTTATTATACCCTTTACATAAGTGAAAAGGGTATATATAAGTTTGTCATTCCGTTTGTAATTCCTTTATTATCCATTTGGCACCCCATAAAGTATATATATTCTGGATCCTTATAGATAGGGAAGCCGATTTAGCGATGTCCGTCTGTCCGTGTTATGGTTGAAATCAACTTTCTGAAGCGCCCCGATATCGCATAGACCCGAATGTGGTATCAAACTGTCACAGATAGTCGCGAGAAAATCGGTATTGAAACTCAGCAAAATCGCCCGATAAATGACCGAGATATAAGCAAAAAACCACGACTACCTCGGTTTTTTGAGTCTACAACAACAACAAAGAACATACTTTTACATGTAATAATATAAAAACAACAAAAAAACAACAAAAAACAGAATCAGTCATGTTGATATTATTGAAACACACCCAAACCAAAAATTTTATTAGTATAAGTGTTCATACATATAACAGCGTTGCCATACAAAGCTTAATTTAAACATTTTTAAAATCGCTTCTACGGCTTCCAGGGTTCTCCTAAAAAGGTAAAATGTAAGACCGACCTAAATTATTTTTTCCATTCCAAACATTTTTGTGGAACATACTTACCCTCTATCTCCAGCCCCTGACATGGTTGCCATACAAAATTTTAAAAAATAAGGTAAAAACCGCTATAACTTCCCCGGACTCGCCCGTAGAGGAAAAAAATGTATCACAGACCCCTATTAATTTCTACTCCCAATCATATTCCTAGAATATACTTACCCCCTATCTCCACGCCCTGAGGGGGTTGCCATACAAAATTTACAAAAATGATAAAATGCCCACAACTTCTTCAGAGTTGGCCTTAGAGCAATAAAGTTTATGACCGACCCCTATTAGTTTCTTTTCCCAAACATATTCCTAGATCATACTTACCCCCTATC
The DNA here is from genome assembly GCA_963583895.1 of Melanophora roralis. NCBI lineage: Eukaryota > Metazoa > Arthropoda > Insecta > Diptera > Rhinophoridae > Melanophora > Melanophora roralis. The sequence continues at coordinate 68,379,695 of OY757190.1, read as the reverse complement.
TCCACGCCCTAATGGGGTCACCATACAAAATTTACAAAAATGATAAAATGCCCACAACTTCTTCAGAGTTGGCCTTAGAGCAATAAAGTGTACGACCGACCCCCATTAGTTTGCCCTCCCAAACATATTCCTAGAATTTACTTACCCTCTATCTTCACGCCATACAAAATTTACAAAAATGATAAAATGCCCACAACTTCTTCAGCGTTGGCCTTAGAGCAATAAAGTGTACGACCGACCCCTATTAGTTTGCCCTCCCAAACATATTCCTAGAACGTACTTACCCCCTATCTCCACGCCCTAATGGGGTTGCCATACAAAATTTACAAAAATTATGTAAAAATGCCCACAACTTCTTCAGAGTTTGCCTTAGAGCAATAAAGTGTACGACCGACCCCTATTAGTTTACCCTCCCAAACATATTCCTAGAACATACTTACCCCCTATCTCCACGCCCTATTGGGGTTGCCATACAAAATTTACAAAAATTATAAAATGCCCACAACTTCTTCAGAGTTGGCCTTAGAGCAATAAAGTGTACGACCGATCCCCATTAGTTTGCCCTCCCAAACATATTCCTAGAAATACTTACCCACTATCTCCACGCAATAATGGGGTTGCCATACAAAATTTACAAAAATGATAAAATGCCCACAACTTCTTCAGAGTTGGCCTTAGAGCAATAAAGTGTACGACCGACCCCTATTAGTTTGCCCTCCCAAACATATTCCTAGAACATACTTACCCCCTATCTCCACGCCCTAAGGGGGTTGCCATACAAAATTTACAAAAAATCCACAACTTCTTTAGAGTTGGCCTTAGAGCCTATTTAAAAATTAGAAATATTTCATAAGTAAAAAAATGGTTAAAAATAAAAAAAGTTTGGGATTGCGAAAGGTCAATGTGAAGGGTATATAAGATTCGGCACAGCCGAATATAGCGCTCTTACTTGTTTTTTTTGTTATGTTTGGTAAACTGTTGTTTTTTACAAAAAGTATTTGCGCGCCCTGTACGATTTGTAGTTAGGGTATGTAATAAAGTCAACGAATATTCGTAAAATTTAAAGTTTAGTCTTGTATAACTTTTAAAGGGCAAAACCGAAACCATCCAAAGAAAGGCAAAAGTGTTTTCTTTAAACCTATATATACTTTTGCACCCACCCGGACCCACCCGTAGAACACTTTTGTACTTAAATGAAAATACTAGGCATTTAAACAAAAAAAAAACTAGTAAATTTGCTTTAGAAAACAGGTAGATGTCATTCCACTTGATCATGGCATTTACTGCAATAAGCACAAATTGCAGGTAGCAAAATGTAGAGAGAGAGAGGAAGAGGGAATGTAAGGACTTGCAGTAATAAAACACATAAGCGTACTTGTTGAATATTTATAAGATACTTTTTATTATACCCTTTACATAAGTGAAAAGGGTATATATAAGTTTGTCATTCCGTTTGTAATTCCTTTATTATCCATTTGGCACCCCATAAAGTATATATATTCTGGATCCTTATAGATAGGGAAGCCGATTTAGCGATGTCCGTCTGTCCGTCTGTCCGTGTTATGGTTGAAATCAACTTTCTGAAGCCCCCCGATATCGCATAGACCCGAATGTGGTATCAAACTGTCACAGATAGTCGCGAGAAAATCGGTATTGAAACTCAGCAAAATCGCCCGATAAATGACCGAGATATAAGCAAAAAACCACGACTACCTCGGTTTTTTGAGTCTACAACAACAACAAAGAACATACTTTTACATGTAATAATATAAAAACAACAAAAAAACAACAAAAAACAGAATCAGTCATATTGATATTATTGAAACACACCCAAACCAAAAATTTTATTAGTATAAGTGTTCATACATATAACAGCGTTGCCATACAAAGCTTAATTTAAACATTTTTAAAATCGCTTCTACGGCTTCCAGGGTTCTCCTAAAAAGGTAAAATGTAAGACCGACCTAAATTATTTTTTCCATTCCAAACATTTTTGTGGAACATACTTACCCTCTATCTCCAGCCCCTGACATGGTTGCCATACAAAATTTTAAAAAATAAGGTAAAAACCGCTATAACTTCCCCGGACTCGCCCGTAGAGGAAAAAAATGTATCACAGACACCCATTAATTTCTACTCCCAATCATATTCCTAGAATATACTTACCCCCTATCTCCACGCCCTGAGGGGGTTGCCATACAAAATTTACAAAAATGATAAAATGCCCACAACTTCTTCAGAGTTGGCCTTAGAGCAATAAAGTTTATGACCGACCCCTATTAGTTTCTTTTCCCAAACATATTCCTAGAACATACTTACCCCCTATCTCCACGCCCTAATGGGGTTGCCATACAAAATTTACAAAAATGATAAAATGCCCACAACTTCTTCAGAGTTAGCCTTAGAGCAATAAAGTGTACGACCGACCCCCATTAGTTTGCCCTCCCAAACATATTCCTAGAATTTACTTACCCTCTATCTTCACGCCATACAAAATTTACAAAAATGATAAAATGCCGACAACTTCTTCAGCGTTGGCCTTAGAGCAATAAAGTGTACGACCGACCCCTATTAGTTTGCCCTCCCAAACATATTCCTAGAACGTACTTAACCCCTATCTCCACGCCCTAATGGGGTTGCCATACAAAATTTACAAAAATTATGTAAAAATGCCCACAACTTCTTCAGAGTTTGCCTTAGAGCAATAAAGTGTACGACCGACCCCTATTAGTTTACCCTCCCAAACATATTCCTAGAACATACTTACCCCCTATCTCCACGCCCTATTGGGGTTGCCATACAAAATTTACAAAAATTATAAAATGCCCACAACTTCTTCAGAGTTGGCCTTAGAGCAATAAAGTGTACGACCGATCCCCATTAGTTTGCCCTCCCAAACATATTCCTAGAAATACTTACCCACTATCTCCACGCAATAATGGGGTTGCCATACAAAATTTACAAAAATGATAAAATGCCCACAACTTCTTCAAAGTTGGCCTTAGAGCAATAAAGTGTACGACCGACTCCTATTAGTTTGCCCTCCCAAACATATTCCTAGAACATACTTACCCCCTATCTCCACGCCCTAAGGGGGTTGCCATACAAAATTTACAAAAATTATGTAAAAATGCCCACAACTTCTTAAGAGTTGGCCTTAGAGCCTATTTAAAAATTATAAATATTTCATAAGTAAAAAAATGGTTAAAAATAAAAAAAGTTTGGGATTGCGAAAGGTCAATGTGAAGGGTATATAAGATTCGGCACAGCCGAATATAGCGCTCTTACTTGTTTTTTTTGTTATGTTTGGTAAACTGTTGTTTTTTACAAAAAGTATTTGCGCGCCCTGTACGATTTGTAGTTAGGGTATGTAATAAAGTCAACGAATATTCGTAAAATTTAAAGTTTAGTCTTGTATAACTTTTAAAGGCCAAAACCGAATCATCCAAAGAAAGGCAAAATTGTTTTCTTTAAACCTATATATACTTTTGCACCCACCCGGACCCACCCGTAGAACACTTTTGTACTTAAATGAAAATACTAGGCATTTAAACAAAAAAAAAACTAGTAAATTTGCTTTAGAAAACAGGTAGATGTCATTCCACTTGATCATGGCATTTACTGCAATAAACACAAATTGCAGGTAGCAAAATGTAGAGAGAGAGGAAGAGGGAATGTAAGGACTTGCAGTAATAAAACACATAAGCGTACTTGTTGAATATTTATAAGATACTTTTTATTATACCCTTTACATAAGTGAAAAGGGTATATATAAGTTTGTCATTCCGTTTGTAATTCCTTTATTATCCATTTGGCACCCCATAAAGTATATATATTCTGGATCCTTATAGATAGGGAAGCCGATTTAGCGATGTCCGTCTGCCCGTCTGTCCGTGTTATGGTTGAAATCAACTTTCTGAAGCCCCCCGATATCGCATAGACCCGAATGTGGTATCAAACTGTCACAGATAGTCGCGAGAAAATCGGTATTGAAACTCAGCAAAATCGCCCGATAAATGACCGAGATATAAGCAAAAAACCACGACTACCTCGGTTTTTTGAGTCTACAACAACAACAAAGAACATACTTTTACATGTAATAATATAAAAACAACAAAAAAACAACAAAAAACAGAATCAGTCATGTTGATATTATTGAAACACACCCAAACCAAAAATTTTATTAGTATAAGTGTTCATACATATAACAGCGTTGCCATACAAAGCTTAATTTAAACATTTTTAAAATCGCTTCTACGGCTTCCAGGGTTCTCCTACAAAGGTAAAATGTAAGACCGACCCAAATTATTTTTTCCATTCCAAACATTTTTGTGGAACATACTTACCCTCTATCTCCAGCCCCTGACATGGTTGCCATACAAAATTTTAAAAAATAAGGTAAAAACCGCTATAACTTCCCCGGACTCGCCCGTAGAGGAAAAAAATGTATCACAGACCCCCATTAATTTCTACTCCCAATCATATTCCTAGAATATACTTACCCCCTATCTCCACGCCCTGAGGGGGTTGCCATACAAAATTTACAAAAATGATATGAAAATGCCCACAACTTCTTCAGAGTTGGCCTTAGAGCAATTAAGTGTACGACCGACCCCCATTAGTTTGTCCTCCCAAACATATTTCTAGAACATACTTACCCCCTATCTCCACGCCCTAAGGGGGTTGCCATACAAAATTTACAAAAATGATGTAAAAATGCCCACAACTTCTTCAGAGTTTGCCTTAGAGCAATAAAGTGTACGACCGACCCCCATTAGTTTGCCCTCCCAAACATATTCCTAGAACATACTTACCCCCTATCTCCACGCCCTAAGGGGGTTGCCATACAAAATTTACAAAAAGGATATGAAAATGCCCACAACTCCTTCAGAGTTGGCCTTAGAGCAATAAAGTGTACGACCGACCCCTATTAGTTTCTTCTCCCAAACATATTCCTGGAACATACTTACCACCTATCTCCACGCCCTAAGGGGGTTGCCATGCAAAATTTACAAAAATGATAAAATGCTCACAACTTCTTCAGAGTTGGCCTTAGAGCAATAAAGTGTACGACCGACCCCCCTTAGTTTCCCTCCCAAACATATTCTTAGAACTTACTTACCCCCTATCTCCACGCCCTAAGGGGGTTGCCATACAAAATTTACAAAAAGGATATGAAAATGCCCACAACTCCTTCAGAGTTGGCCTCAGAGCAATAAAGTGTACGACCGACCCCTATTAGTTTCTTCTCCCGAAAATATTGCTAGAACATACTTACCACCTATCTCCACGCCCTAAGGGGGTTGCCATACAAAATTTACAAAAATGATCAAATGCTCACAACTCCTTCAGAGTTGGCCTTTGAGCAATAAAGTGTACGACCGACCCCTATTAGTTTCTTCTTTAAAACATATTCCTAGAACATACTTACCACCTATCTCCACGCCCTAAGGGGGTTGCCATACAAAATTTACAAAAATGATAAAATGCTCACAACTTCTTCTTAGTTGGCCTTAGAGCAATAAAGTGTACGACAGACCCCCATTAGTTTGCCCTCCCAAACATATTCCTAAAATTTACTTACCCACTATCTCTACGCCCTAAGGGGGTTGCCATACAAAATTTACAAAAAGGATATGAAAATGCCCACAACTCCTTCAGAGTTGGCCTTAGTGCAATAAAGTGTACGACCGACCCCTATTAGTTTCTTCTCCAAAACATATTCCTAGAACATACTTACCACCTATCTCCACGCCCTAAGGGGGTTGCCATACAAAATTTACAAAAATGATAAAATGCTCACAACTTCTTCTTAGTTGGCCTTAGAGCAATAAAGTGTACGACCGACCCCTATTTGTTTCTTCTCCCAAACATATTCCTAGAACATACTTACCACCTATCTCCACGCCCTAAGGGAGTTGCCATACAAAATTTACAAAAATGATAAAATGCTCACAACTTCTTCAGACTTGGCCTTAGAGCAATAAAAAGGACGACCGACCCCCATTAGTTTGCCCTCCCAAACATATTCCTAGAACATACTTACCCCCTATCTCCACGCCCTAAGGGGGTTGCCATACAAAATTTACAAAAAGGATATGAAAATGCCCACAACTCCTTCAGAGTTGGCCTTAGAGCAATAAAGTGTACGACTGACCCCTATTAGTTTGCCCTCCTAAACATATTCCTAGAACATACTTACCCCCTATCTCCACGTCCTGAGGGGGTTGCCATACAAAATTTACAAAAATTATGTAAAAATGCCCACAACTTCTTTAGAGTTGGCTTTAGAGCAATAAAGTGTACGACCGACCCCTATTAGTTTGCCCTCCCAAACATATTCCTAGAACATACTTACCCCCATCTCCACGCCCTAAGGGGGTTGCCATACAAAATTTACAAAAAGGATATGAAAATGCGCACAACTTCTTCAAAATTGGCTTTAGAGCAATAAAGTGTACGACCGACCCCTATTAGTGTCTTCTCCCAAACATATTCCTAGAACATACTTACCACCTATCTCCACGCCCTAAGGGGGTTGCCATACAAAATTTACAAAAATGATAAAATGCTCACAACTTCTTCAGAGTTGGCCTTAGAGCAATAAAGTGTACGACCGCCCCCATTAGTATTTCCTCCCAAACATATTCCTAGAACATACTTACACCCTATCTCCACGCCCTAAGGGGGTTGCCATACAAAATTTACAAAAAGGATATGAAAATGGCCACAACTTCTTCAGAGTCGTTCTTAGAGCAAAAAAGTGTACGACCGACCCCCATTAGTTTTCCCTCCCAAACATATTCCTAGAATATACTTACCCTCTATCTTCACACCCTAAGGGGGTTACCATACAAAATTTACAAAAAGGATATGAAAATGCCCACAACTCCTTCAGAGTTGGCCTTAGAGCAATAAAGTGTACGACCGACCCCTATTAGTTTGCCCTTCCAAACATATTCCTAGAACATACTTATCCCCTATCTCCGCGCCCTAAGGGAGTTGCCATACAAAATTTACACAAATAATATGCGAATTCCCAAAAACTTCTTCAGAGTCGGCCTAAGAGCAATAAAGTGTACGACCGACCCTAATTAGTTTATCCACCCATACATTTTTTTGGAGCATACTTACACTCTATCTCCACCCCTTAACATGGTTGCCACACAAAATTTTAAAAAATAAAGTAAAAAAGGCTACAACTTCCCGGAGTCGCCCCTAGAGGAATAAAATATATCACTGACCCCCATTAGTTTCCCCTCCCAAACATATTACTAGAATATACTTACCCCCTATGTAAGGGGGTTGCCATACAAAATTTGAAAAAATAAGGATAAAAACCCCTACAACTTCCCCGTTGTCATCCGTGGAGCGCTAAAAAATGACACCGACCCTTATTTAAAAATATGAAATATTTCATGGGTAAAAAAATTGATAAAAATAAAAAAAATTTGGGATTTCGAAGACCAATGTGAAGGGTATATAAGATTCGGCACAGCCGAATATAGCACTCTTACTTGTTTTTTTTATTATATTATTACATGTAAAAGTATGTTCTTTGTTGTTGTTGTAGACTCAAAAAACTGAGGTAGTCGTGGTTTTTTGCTTATATCTCGGTCATTTATCGGGCGATTTTGCTGAATTTCAATACCGATTTTCTCGCGACTATCTGTGACAGTTTGATACCACATTCGGGTCTATGCGATATCGGGGGGCTTCAGAAAGTTTCAACCATAACACGGACAGACGGGCAGACGGACAGACGGACATCGCTAAATCGGCTTCCCTATATATAAGGATCCAGAATATATATACTTTATGGGGTGCCAAATGGATAATAAAGGAATTCCAAACGAAATGACAAACTTATATATACCCTTATCACTTATGTGGAGGGTATAATAAATAAGAATTACAGATTTTACAGCGAACATATTACCAGAAAAATGTTACAAATTTCTACGAATGATGCTTTGTTGGCAACGCTAGATCCTTATATCATATCTAGCATTCAAAATTAATGGAAATTGAGTCATCCGGACCTCCACACTGATGCTAACGCGTTGCTACAGGACAGAAGTATTACAGAGCAGAATTAGAATACTTACAGGAAATTCTCCAGGATATAATTTTTATTAGCAGGCCTTGAAAAAAGCATTCCTATACAAAATGAAAAACATATCAAAAATTTTACTTTAATCTTAAATTTCTCAACAACCCCTGTACCGATAAAACCTAAGCCCGATAAAAGCTTAAAACGTTGTCTATAAATTTAAAAAAGAACTACTATGATATCTTCATTAGTTTAAACGTTACAGAGTTATGGGATGCCCTCAAGAGAGATGCAGTTGGGAGAGTATCGCCTTCATGGTTCCTCCAGTTATCTCAAACCCTGAAGTGTCACAACCGCGCACTGTGGTCGCTGCGATAGGCCAAAAATAAAAAAAATCAAAGTAAAAATTTTGTCACCAAATATAGCATCATGATTTCCTATGAAGTCAAGTTCTTTAAATATATAGTTGGTTTTTGTTTATTCTAACGGTACATATAAGGAAAAGATTTAAAAAAGAGAGTATATAATAAGTTCGGTTTTGAAGTGTTGGTAGGTTGAAATAAAGTGAAAGCTTAAAAAAAATTTGAAATCATATAAAACTGTAATATACTGAAATAAGTTGGAATAAATATGGTATTAGCTATATTCTACATATATTTGTTCGTGTTTATCTCAATGTGATATGCAATAAAAATGATTTTCTCTCAGTGCCTTTTTTGTGTTCTACGGTATATATATATATTAGTTTTGGCTAAAGTTTTAGTTGTGTTCCCCTTTGCTCCCTTCAGCGGGATTTTTTTTAAATACTCTTTAATGTCTTGAGACTGTTATGTGTTAATTTGAGCTGCCATCTAGTGCCAATCTTTGTGTTATCTACCATAGATCAAAGCGTTCTCGGTGTTTTTTATAAATATTTCTTATATTCAACTGTGTCAGTTTGAGTGTGTTGTTTTTAATTTGTTCATTTATGATAATTTTTATATATTGTTGAACTAATTGTTTTTAATACAAATTTTTGCTTTTTAGTTTGGCTTAAGTTCACATGATTTCTTTTTTATAAGAAGAAACTAATATTTTTCCATTAATGTTGAGAGAAACTTTTGTTTGAAAAAAACCTATTTTTCTACCGATACAAGCCGAATAGAATGCATTTTCGAAAGCAGCTACGCAATTTCATCATCAGTACTCTTTGAATGGTAGTAGTGTCTTTTTGGTTGTAAACATCACCTATTTAACTTACATGTAACATGTATTAAAAGTCTCTTTGGCAACACTTGACTAACGGTCGTGCATCATCCATCTCTCAGATGGAATGAAACGCTTTTTGTTATTGTATATTATACAATAGGGTTCATTTATGTAAGTGTGTTGTTTTTAAGTAATGGTTGACAAATCATTAGGCCGAATTTAAATTGAAAATCCGATAAAATTTCAAACATGCAAATTTAAATATTCCTAACAATTTACATACATATATGTATTTATTATATATTTAATTCTTATTATATTTTTTAAGGAATCATAATCCTTAAATAAAAAAAATAAGTGTAAAATAAACATGCGCTGATATATTTACCAGTCTTGTTTTTTTATAAAGACATGAAAAAAGTGGACACATAAAAGCTATTTTCACCTATTAATTCAACTAAAAACCTAATAAGATCGTTGGAGTTTCTTTCTCTCAAATATATTGGAGGAGGCTTAGATGTATTCTTTTCAATAACAGGGGTATCGTTTTCCTCTTGCAATACGGCAAAACGATTCTGCGAGGAGGTAGGCTTTTCTTCATCTTTTGAAACTTTTGCTAGTTTGGTAACCTCTGCAGATTTCGGGCTTCTACCCCTTTTAAGAACTGTAATATAGTGGTCCATCCCTACCTGAACCTTTGGAGCTTCTGAAGAAAGTGGGCTGGAACCGCCTTTAGCAAATGATAAGTATGGTACTGCGGTATTTTTTTTTATAATTTTTGAAAAGGGATTGGGCTAAAATTGTCCCTTGTTCAGTACACTTATTTAAATTAGGCGCACTTGCATTTAAATTGTCTTTAATTATTTTCGGTTTTGCGTTCAAATAGTTTTTATTATATTCAGGGTCTCTGATGCTTTCATTGCTAATGCTTAAGCTTAACACAATGTAAGCATTTCGGATTTCAGTCCCACTGTCACTACGATTACTGTTACTCATTAACAGTTCGCTTTCTTTTTTTTTTATTCAGTTTGTTGTTTTTCTTTTCTCACTTTTATGTGTATATAGTATGTATATTAATAAATCCGTTTGCCACTTATTACTAATATCACCTATTACCAATATTACACTCGCGTAGACACGTCCGTACACTGCAAGATTAAGAATGTTACATGTTACAACAAAGTGCGACAAACCAAACTATATCCTACACAGAAAGAAAACTCGCTTTCTAAAATCAAGAATTTTATTCTTGAATTTATCCAAAATCTTTCTTGAAATCTAATTAGCGGATGTTCATGTTTTCCATTCGGAGAAGCATTTAGATCAGTCAGTGTAACAAAGTGCGGATTGTCATTTGTCACGGATGCCCGCTTTAGTATCGGCGGACATCCTTCTGTCCGTTTCCCTGTGGCCTTACACCACATTTGGGACATGTTGGTTTGTATGTGTCTTTTGCTCCACATCCGTAGCAAAATACACGTCGTACGTCTGTGCAGTCCTGGTAACAATGTCCAGTCTTGTCGCAGTTCCAACACTTTAAGTCACCTCGAATTGCGCACACATCTGATTCAGCTTTTTCTGTGTTCGTCTTCTCGTTATTGATATAGTCTATTTCAGATAAACGTCCTCTAACAGCCTTCCAGGACTCTTGTCCTTGAATTTCCTTTACAAATTTTTCATGTCGTTTAACCTCACGACGAAGCACGAATACTAATGTTAAATCAATATGAATAAGTTCGTGTCTTATTTCGGTTCTAAGGTTACGCACAAGTATAGCGCACAGGTTTGTGTCAGATATCGGAACTTTAAGTCTGTCAGTCATAGTAGATATTTCATTTGTAATGTATGTATTTTCGCGAAGTCAGGTTGCTAAGTATTTTAGAATGCTGCGCTTAGCCGCAGCACGTTTTAATTCTTCGAAGCACTGTTAAGTGCTAAGGTAGAATAGTGAGAAAGCTTCTTTGTTGGATTCAAGAAAGATTCTATCTTTATTTAATAATTCTTACCACTATTTATACTAAAAATTTATACATAATTTTGCTTACACTATATTTATAATTTGTTGTTATTAAAAATCAAAAAACTCCAATTCAACAAATTCAATTTTGAGTAATTTGATTCCTTCCAATTTCATGACGATACAATGTGTGTATGTCTGTGCAATTGATAGTCTACGTTCTTGAGTGTGAGAAAAATAAAATGTCAAGTTTGCACTTTTATTTTGGAGGAATCAATTGTTATTTTTAATTAAGTTGGAATGAGGTGACCAACTGTTAATGAGTGTGTTCAACACACTACACCTCCGTCCTCAAGATTGAATTTATGATTGAAATGAAATGAATTAAATCTAAAAATATAATAAATGAATTAATTCTATCTAAATGCCATATTACATTTAGCCATATTTAAATTTGAGATAGCTAGTATAAATCATATTTTAATTGCTGTAATAATTATTATAAATTGTCTTTTATTTGCTTACATTAATTCTTAGGTCTATACAATTTAAGGATATTATTATGGTAAATTTTTTCCAAGTTATCAACCTTTAGTAATGAATTTTCTCCTAATCTTTTTGTTATTCTATATGGTCCCTTGTATGGGCTCTGGTTCTTTTTTTGAGATTCTAATTTTATCAATACCAAATCTCCTATATTAAAATTACTAATGTTCGTATATTTGTCGTAATTTTCTTTTGATTTTCTTTTAGATATGTCTATTAATTTCTTAGCATTCTCTAATGATGTTTTTAATCTAATTTTTATTTCATTTGCGTAATTTTCCATATCATAACATTTACTTGTGTTCTGTATTTTGTCCGTTGGTAATGCTGCTAGTTTACCGTAAATTAACTCGTAAGGTGAATAGTTAGTGTCTATATGTGGTGTCGTGTTATATGCAAATGTATAGTATGGTACCCATTTGTCCCATTCATGATCATCAACAAAATTTAATAAATATTCATTTAATACACGATGGTTTCGTTCTATAGAACCTATTGACTGATGGTGATAGGGTGCTGAAAATTTTTGGTTCAAATTTAACAAATTACAAACTTCCTTTAATAACTCGTTATTAAATTCAGTACCTCTATCAGATTTTAAATTTTTAAAACATCCGTACCTTAGAATAAATTGTTCAACTAATGTTTTAGCAATATTTTTAGCGTCTTTTGTCTCAATTGGATGTGCTATTACGTATTTTGTTAATTCACATTGCATTGTAAGTATGTATCTGTAACCATTAGATATTCTTAAAGGTCCTACAGTGTCTATTTGTATTGTCTCAAAACTAGTGTTAGGACTTTCTGTTATGATCATTTTTTCTTTAATGTGCTTTGTTTGTTTATTTCTTAGACATTTATCGCACTTGTTAGTATAATCTCTAACCATCTTTCTCATATTTTTCCATATGTAACGTTGTTTTAATTTTAGGACAGTTTTTCTTATACCAAAATGTCCTGATATTGGTGAATTGTGGAATTCTTCTATAATTTTCTTTTGCGTTCTTTTATCCGTAATGTGTTGCAAAGGTTTATATAATATAATATTCAATTTAAAGTTTCTATATTTGTTTGATTTCAATAATTTCTGGTATACCTCTTTATAAATTTTGTTCAAATATCTATATGATATGAGCTCAAAAATATTATCTTCGCATGATAAAGCGAGATTTTTTATATTTTGCTTATGCATATAAATCATTAACTTCTCTAGTGACAAAACGTATTTTGCTAGATCTTCATTAACGTTCATTACAAAGCTATTATTTTCAGTTTCTATGGTGCCATCCTTGGGTCCATTTTTCGTATTTCTTATACCGGTTTTTATAATATTAAATTTTAATTCACGTATATTCTTTATATCTTGTAGAGATGTACATTCCCACATATGATTTTTATGTTGGCCTTGGGATATGTCACTCATATTATTCACTTCCACCTTCTCAGTATTTTCCTTTGCTTTCATTCCACGTGTTGTTACTAAAATTTTTGATGGTTTACTTTTGTCTTCTTCTACAGGTATCATACTTTTCAACATCTCAGAATCTAATTTTATCCTCGACAGAGCGTCTGCGTTCGTAATTATCTTTCCCCTTTTATAAACAATTTCAAAATCATAGTCCGATAGATCTATTCGTATCCTAGTCAACTTAGATGAAGGATTTTTATGTGAAAAAAGTGAAACAAGTGGTCTGTGATCCGTTACCACAATAAATTTTCTTCCATACAAGTATGGTCTGAAGAATTGTATACCCCAGTGGATCGCGAGTAGTTCTTTCTCAGTGACTGGTTTATTTAAATCATGCTTTCCTAAGGTTTTGCTTGCATAAGAGATCGGCAAATCTTCGCCAATTTTCCCCTGTGATAAAACAGCTCCTAATGCATAATTCGATGCGTCGGTAGTCAATATAAAGGGTTGTTCAAAATCTGGATATCTTAGTATTGGTGCGCTAATTAATTTCGTCTTTAATAGGTCAAAAGCTTGTTGACAATCTTCAGTCCATTCAAATTCTTTTCGTTTTTTAGTCTGGTCGTTTAGACATTTTGTGATTTCAGCAAAATCTTTTATGAAACGTCTATAATAGTTACAAAATGCTACAAACCTTTTAACCTCATCCTTGTCTTTTGGAACTGGATATTGTTCTATTACCTTGTGTTTTGAAGGATCTGTTCGTATGCCGTTTTCCGTTATTTGGTGTCCTAAATAAATTACTTCGGATTTCAAAAATACACATTTTGATGCATTTAATTTTAAGTTATATTTTGACAAACGTTCGAATACTTTCATTAAGTTTTCATTATGATGTTTTAAACTGCATCCAAATACAATAATATCGTCTACGTATAAAAATGCTTTGGAGTCTAAGCCACTTAATGCTATTGTTAGCATCCTTTGAAAACTATTGGAAGAAATCTTCAAGCCAAATGGTAATCGTTTAAACTGATAATGACCATCCCTAGTTGAAAATGCCGTTAGATGTCTCGAATTTTCATCTAAATTTATTTGATAAAATGAGCTAGTCATGTCTAGAGTTGAAAAATATTTTGCTCTTCCTAAACGGTCTAATACATCCTCTAGTCTTGTTAATGGAAATTTATCATTTACTATCTTTTTGTTGAGTTGTCGGAAATCTACGACTAGTCTCCATTTTTTTTCACTATCGCTCTTTTTCGGTACTACCAATAATGGTGAATTATATGCACTAGTTGATGGTTCAATGATGTCTTCATCCAATAATTGTTGCACTTGATCATTAATTTCATCATATTGTGTATGTGGTAATCTATAATTCTTTATATAAACTGGTGTATTGTCTGAGGTTTTTAAATTTTGTGTATAAAAATTATTAGAAGTTAATGTCTCTCCCTTCAAATGAAAGATGTCTTCATAGTCCTTGAAAATCTGTATCAATTCTGTTCTTGCCTTTTCATCCTTAACGTCAATTTTTAAGGTGTCTATTAATTTGCTGAACCTGTCTTCGCTGAAATTTGTTTCTCTAAGTCTATGTGTATTTTGTATTATTGTGTAGTTTCGTAGAGGTTCTATTTCAAAATTAATGTTTTCTAAAACTATGTCGTTGTCTGTTGTATTCAGGATTTTGACATGGTGATTTCCCTTTCCTGGTACTATTGTATTACTTATAAATATACCTGGTTTAATTTCTTTATTAAGAATTATGCTGTCCTCACATATATCCAAATTAATAGGATGAATACTTTCAGATCGTTTTTCTACCTTTATGCAATAATTTTTATTTATCCATGATTTCATAGGTACAGTAATCTCTTCATTCTCTAAAGTGAGATTAAGCGTAAAAGTTTCATAGTCAATTTTGCATAAGAATCTTGAAAAGAAATCCCTTCCTAAAATTCCGTCCGTTGGTATTGGAAATTCTTCGTCAACGATATGAAATTTATATTGTTCGGTGAAATCGTTTATGGTGAAACTTAATTCTGATGTTCCTATCGATTTAATTTTTTCTGTAGTGATACCTGTAAAGCTAATTGATCTTTCTTTGTCGATATGTATGGAATCTTCGTTCAATTTATTGATTTTACACAAAGAGATGCCTGCTCCAGTGTCTATTAAAAATGTAAGTTTTAAATTTTTGCCTAAGTTTAATTCAATGAAATTTGTAATGTTATTCGATATTTGGAAAACATTATTTAATCGTATTATTGGTCCTCCGGATAGTGAGTTTGTACAGTTCCTTGATCCACCTCCGGGTCTTCGTAGTTTTCCTGTACGTAGTGCACATTTCTATTTTGAAAATTTCTATTCCTATTATTTCCGTTGCGATTATCATTGTTACTATTATTATATCTAACACCATTTCGGTTATTATTATAACTATTACCAGCATGGTTGTTGCTATTATTTCTAGTATTATTACAAAAATTGTTATTGTTATTATTATTTGACCCATTGTTGTTGTAATTTGTTCTATTATTGCTGTAATTATTTCTGTTGTTGTTAGGACCAAAATTATTTCTTCTGTTATTGTTATTAAAAAATTTGTTATTTCTATTGTTCAAATTTCTTTGGTTATTTCCCTGATTTCCATTATTAGAGAAATACAAAACTTGTTCCGTGTTAGTAGTGAATTCTTTTTCCAGCTCTAAGGCTAATTGTAATGCCTCATCTAGATTTTTAGGTCTTGATGCAAATACTGTAGGTTTAAGTTCTCCTTTTAAACCGTTCTTAAATGCGTTCAGGGAGTAATCATTGTTGATTTGTTTTACCGTTGCAGCCTGAATTTCACTGCAATTTTCTATGTTCTTAATCTGCAATTCATTCAATTCAGTTACCAGTTCTAGTATTTTCTCATGATAAGTATTCACAGTCATTGTCTTCTGGGTAAATGTGCTTAACAATGTTTGGATCTGAGAAACAGTCTTTTTGGACCTATATCTACTGGTCAAAGATTCTTTCAGTTCTTGAAATGTTCTCGGTTCAGATACTCCTATTGCAGTGCGTACTAGGTTTGTTAGTTTAACATTATAAACAAAAGATATAAGTATTGCTTTATTTGTATTATCTAAGGTTTTGTCTATTAGTTCTACTATTGTTAGGAACGATTGTAATTCTTTATAATTTCCTTTAAATTCAGGAATAATTTTTATAGCGGTCTCTAAATTAAAAGTTGCCATATCTAATAAATTTTGTTGTTGATTATTGGGTGTTATTAGGGCTTGTTCGAAAAGAGTTTTCGCTCTATTGTAGTATTTCTCAAATTTTTCTGTTTTTATTTCTGTGTCTTCTGTTTTTAACGTTTCATCTAAAGAGTTATAAAATTCTGTTTTTAACAAATCTATTTCTTCTAATTTACTTATTAATGTTGCCTCCTGATATCCCCTTGATCCTGATTTCTTAAAATTGATTAATATTTTTTCTAACCTATTTATTACTGAGTCCATTTATATTTGATAAAAAAAAAATTTTTTGTTTTGGTTATTTATATTTATACTTGTACATAATTCTTAAAGTATTTGTTTAATTTGAAAATTAAAAATAGTACTACACCTAGACATAATATGAAAAAGGCATCTATTTTTATTGTCGTTCCAAAGTCCATACTTCGTTCTGGGCTATTGTTGTTTATGTTGATGACCTCTTCTGCTTTTGATTTCTGGTTTCCCATTTGAGGTATAGCTTTCTCTATTAGTCCTTTAAAGTTAATTAAATTGCATATGTTTTAAGCTTAAGTCTTATATTTTATATGTTTGGTATATATAATGAGTGTTTGTTGAAGCTTCTTAGGTTAATGTTCCAACCAGTATTTTAAAAAAATTTCATCTATCTCCGCGAGCGACATCAAAAAAAAAGTTAAAGTATTTAAAAAAAATTTTTTTCTCTTCCCTTTCTGGTAGAGTTCTAAATGTCTGTCAGAAATCTAAATTGGCAGGATCGTGATCGGCAGGATCGCCATGTAATGTATGTATTTTCGCGAAGTCAGGTTGCTAAGTATTTTAGAATGCTGCGCTTAGCCGCAGCACGTTTTAATTCTTCGAAGCACTGTTAAGTGCTAAGGTAGAATAGTGAGAAAGCTTCTTTGTTGGATTCAAGAAAGATTCTATCTTTATTTAATAATTCTTACCACTATTTATACTAAAAATTTATACATAATTTTGCTTACACTATATTTATAATTTGTTGTTATTAAAAATCAAAAAACTCCAATTCAACAAATTCAATTTTGAGTAATTTGATTCCTTCCAATTTCATGACGATACAATGTGTGTATGTCTGTGCAATTGATAGTCTACGTTCTTGAGTGTGAGAAAAATAAAATGTCAAGTTTGCACTTTTATTTTGGAGGAATCAATTGTTATTTTTAATTAAGTTGGAATGAGGTGACCAACTGTTAATGAGTGTGTTCAACACACTACACATTACAAAAGTCGTCAAAGGTCTCGCCAGTTCTTTGTTTCCGTCTATGAATGTCTTCCATTACGTCAAAGTCATTATAGTCGCCTTTGTATTGTTCACGTAAGGCCCTGGTCAATGTGAACCAGTCCAGTTCATTATCCTGCCGTTGGTACCGCCAGTACCAATCCAAGTCTTTTCCGTCAAATAAACTATGTGAATGTTTGCAAAGCAGGTTAAAGTCTCCGTTTAAGTTATTTGTTGTAAGTATATTTATTCTATAGATAAACTCGTCGACAGTCATTTGGTCGTCACATCCGGTAAATTTAACCCTCCAGTTACGAATAATGTTCGAAACCTTTTCTCCCACAAAAGGTTCCTGACTACTATTAGTTCTTGAAGAGGGACTTGAAGAGTAGTTGTTTCCATGTTGTAAATTATCAGAACTTGAATTATTACCTAAATTCATATCCTGCACTAAAATTGTAAGTTCATTCCTTATATAGTTTGTCATCTCACTACGAAATGTTACCAATGAGTCATTAACTATATCTGTAACTTGTTGTCTATTAGTATCTAAATTATTGTTTCCACTATCGTCTCTATCATCGTTATTATTACTATTTCTAGAATTCGTGTTACTACTAGACTGAGGAGGTCCTCTTCTTGGACGACCTGGAATCCTAGTAGAGGCAGTATTAGACTCACCAATAGGAATTGTAAAGCTACAATTTGCTGGTTCCTCTAACGATAATAAATTGTCACGACTTCTCGTGATTGGCATATTTGCTATAAAACTATAAAATGTTCAAATACCACTACTCAGATAAGGTAATTAACTAGGTAGTTGGTAATATAAAATAAAACTAAAAAAAATATAAACGAGGCTTCATTGAGAGGGGGGAAAAAAACAAAACAAAAAAATACAGCCCATAGGTAAAACAATGAGTATGTAGTTGACCAAATAGGTCCCAAACAAAAATCTCAATTATTTTTACACTATGGTAAAACTACACACGGGCAATAGGATTAATGCGAGAGTAAGAAGTCAGCATAAACCAACATCAAAAATCTCAATCACATGTGCTCCTACAGAAAAATTTTGAAAAATAAAAAATAAACCAACCAACAATTTATATGTCATATTGTGCGAGTATAAATCCAATCAACACGTTTTAGAACTAAAAATCTCGAGCAAAAATTTAACATATTTAATGCAAAATAAAACTGAGCTTTTAATCAGGTGGTATAGAAATCCTTTTATAAAAAATCTAAAAATCCAAACCAGAATTAAATAGTTCAGAAAAAAAACAAAGAAAACAAAAAAATTTCAAGAATGAATCGATAGCACGAAAATTTACGATGTATTATTGTGTAAGCGTCAACATAAACTAGATGTTAAGCTGAGACCAAAAGATAAAATGACATAAAATATCACAAGGAATTTGCAGATGCCCCACGTTGGGCGCCATTTTAATTTATGTAACGAACCAAACCGTAAACGGCTTTAACTTTCAAGGTGCGATGCTACCTATACTACCGGCCATGCTCAGGGAAAATGGGATGGATTCTGCTCCTATCAAGTTAAACTTACGATTCGCTACACAATATAAAAATAGGTAGCTTTAAGCCAAATCGATTAAACCAGAACTGAAAAGAATAGGGAGGAATAACAAAACACACAAAATAAATAAATAAAATAATAGAAAAGAAAAGACCACAATGGAAGCCTAGGAGAAGAGGTTAAGATGTTATTTCCTCTTCAAGTGTCTTCACCCACCCACCATGCTATCGTAGTTGAAGTTATAGATAGCCCAAATATTAACCTACCAACCTTTTACCTTATCTTTTCATGGTATTAAAATAAAAGAAACTAATAAGACATTTTTCGTTATTCAACCTATATCAATTAATATATTTCTCATTTATATTCATATAATTTTATATCTATTAAATATTTTATTATTAATATTTACTGCCTTTTAAAATAAATGCATTTTAAACTAACACTAGGTCAAGTATGAATTTGATGTAATTAAGAGAAGGAAAACACAAAGAGAAAAAAACTCACTAAAATTTAAAACTAAAATAAAATATGTTAAATTTAATGCAAATTTAAAATTGAAATTATGTTATTAATATCTGATATTTTGTTAAATTAAAAATGTTCTTAGCCTAATATGTCATGTTATGTTAATTATTTGTATGAGTTTGTTAGTGTAAGTCGAAAATTCTGTTGTTTACATAATACGAGTGGGAGTCTATTAATGAAGTTATGTTATAAATGAAAAGTGTTTTATATTAATGTAAGTTTGCATGTATCCCAGCATACCATTATCGGAGCGCTCTTATATATGAGCTCATATATGAGCGATTTTATGAGCTTCTGTGAGTGTTTCCTGCGTGCATATTTCTGAGCTCATAAACGATAGATTTTTTGTGCTTTTTATGAGTAATTTCTGCACGCTGACAGATAACGGTAAATTCCAGCTAAGCAGAAGAAAGAAGTTACACAAACTGATTCATTAGTGAATATTTTTGGAAGCGTAAAGACAAAATTGTGAGTTATCTTATAATAAATACAAAAATAATACATAATTAAAATAATGAAAAGAGCAAGCTTAAAAAAAAGCAAATTAATAATAAGTGAACTTCATTCAAACAAGTTAAGAAAAGAAAATGTTATTTTATGCACTGGAATGAATAAGAGCTCAAAATGCGTTTTAAAAAAAGAGTCATAAAATGCTCTTTTATGCATAAAATTTAGAGCGCTTTCACAAGTGACCAGTTTAGTGGAAAAAGCCCCTCAAAAATGAGCGTTTTATGACTGTTTATGATTATTTTATGAACTCCTTATGAGCGTCAGCGTTCCGACAAAAGAGTCTTTATGAGCTCATTTAGAGCGCATATGGTATGCTGGGATGTTATTAAACTAACTTGTGTATGTGTAGCTAATTGGTATCTGTACAAGAATGATAGACTATTAGAGATTGCGACTTGCGCATGTTTGCCTCTCTGATGACGTAGTTTAACCCATGCAAGGGTTGCCTATTCTTTGTATTTTTAAATCATTTAGGGCTTTATTTGTATTGAAAACTTTAATTTGCATGACTAATATTAATAGTCCAAATGAGAATATTTTAAATTTGAAATATGAATATGAGCGTAATAAGTTTAAATGCGTTAATTTTAATGAACTAAGGATGTATGCATGCATGTCTATATAGGTATAATTGATATAATATATTTGGAACCAATTAACAATATATTAAGCTGAAGATACCCCAGAAATTAAGATAACAAATTCCCGAAGCCGGTGTCAACCTGGCTACTTACTCAATATTGAATTTATAAAAAGCCCTTTTGGAAGCCAAGAACAAATGTTCGATATAATAGTTTTGTTCATTTTTTGCTGTAAATGAGAAAATTTTTATTGAACTTGAGAATTTGCATTTGAAATTGTGAATATATTTTAATTGGAAATGAGAAAATTCCAAATAAAATTTTATTTAAAATTAGTATGAACGTACATACAATACGTACAACATAAATGCATTCATAACGCAACATAAATAAAAATATGGAAAGGTAAATACAAATCTATGCAGGCAATTTTATTAAATAAGTAGCAGAGATATATTCTGGCCTATCTTCCAGACCCAAACTAAACTAATTAAATGTTGTGATATGCAATCTGTGGTAATAACACACGTTTTTAAGTTCTTCTTAAAAGCGAGCCTTTGATCTCCGACATTGGAGAAGATTGACGTGTGGTACATTTATCTTTGCCTAAACATTGTTTTTTTCTCCAACCATATAATTTTATTAAATTAAGCACTGCAAGAATGCGCTTTATTTTTAACGCGTCGATGAAGCGTTTTAAAAATTAGTTGAATACGATGGTGGTAGAAGGCATTTTCTAAAAACAAATCTTGATTTAATATAAAATATTTTTAATTTCAAATTTTTAATTTTTTTTTGTTTTTTTCTCAATATCATGTAAAATTTTCTCATTTTTTATTGGAATTTTCTCAATTACAAATAAAAATTCTGAATTTCAAATGAAAATTCCCAATTTCGTTTGGAATTTTCTCATTAACAATGAAAAATGGCGCAGTAGTATGTTTACGTACCAGAGAATAGCATAATTAGGTTTTATCTGGTGTTAAACTCTTAAGCGATTTTAATGAGTTGAACAAAAATCTGCCTCGAATAAAATTATCTTCGTTTGATCAATGCATGAATTTATACATTGTGAATTTATTCAGTGTGTGAATACTTTTGTCAAAGCTATATCAGTGTTGTCATAAGTTGATAATACAAAGTTTCTAATTGCTTAAAAACAAAGCGCTAGATATTTGAAAAATAACTAAATCACACTACATCATCTAATTAGAATTTTACCCTAAAAAATTTTGTTTTTTTGTATCCATAAACGTTTAAAATAATATTAACTTTCTGTTAATTATGCATAATGCTGAATCAATTTCAACACAATTATTTAAGCATTTATAGCCACAAAAAAACCAGCACTTAGCACTGTTTTTGAAACCTTTAGTGCCAAACAAGAAATATTACAAGAACTATAGCAAGCCTTTGTTATACACGGCTGGCAAAGTTAAAGAGAAACAACTACGTCAACTTACGTTAAACAATGAGCATGGCGCCAATTTTTGTCTGTTATTCTCATTAGGTGCAACATCCCTAAAAAAATAAGACAGTCATTCTCTTACTCTTTGCTTTTTTTGTATGGAGTTTGACACTAAAATTTAAATTATTATTGCTCTAGATTAATTCCTAATTTTGCCGGAAAAGATTTATATGTTATGTGAGATTTGACAACCCTGCACTAAAATCACTTTGACATTTCTCCCAAAAATTAATTTGTCGAATTTCGTTATTTAAAACGAATTTTTAATTTAAATTTATTAAATATAGTGCAAAAAAATAATAGTTATTATAAAAATTGTGTGCGAAGTGTGTTTAAAAGCTATAAGAGCAAAAAAAAACGTATTTAAAATTTCGAAGCAAATCGTAAACATGAAGTGTGCAGTGGGGCAATGCATGCAAAACGATCAGAAAAATTCAAGTGAGAAATTGTGCTAAAACTAATTGTGAGCGTGTTCTTAACAAATCTTATTTTAGCTGTGTCCTTTTACTCTTTCCCAAAAAACCATGAAAAACAAAAAAAGCTTCGGATAAAATTTTGCAATCGGCCTGACAGTAATAAAAAATTTTTTTGGTTAAATTAAAAAATATTTTAATATATTGCTAAAAAATGTAAAAACACTTATGTCTTTCGTTGAAACAAATTATTATGTTTATATTTTTATTTAGTAAGAATTTTAAAGTGTATTTTTGTCAAAAAATCAAATCCAACAGGACCGAAATAATTTTTCAAGAAAAAAGCAGGCACAATGAAACATCGTAGGATCAAGTAAAGCTCACCATTTTGATAGTATTAAACTATATTTGTTGAATATCATGTTCTCTGTAAATTTTTTTTTTTAGTAGGACGGTCATTTTTTTAATTTTGATAAAAACGGGTAACAACGATAATTATTATTTTTATAGATAAGTTTAAAAAAATAATATTTTTTATTTTTTGATTTTCATTTTTTCATTTTAACAGTCATTGGTTTTAAATACTTATTGAGGCACACATGTAAAAATAATAATACCTTTATAAATGCTTTCTTACAATGTAACTTTTTACATTAAAGATTATCTTTTTTTCTTTTCCTGAACAAAATGTACATGAAGGCATTTTTCATGATATATACATGTAAGTATGAACTTGAATGAAAATTTTCGGTTTTTTACGAACTGTGTAGAAAAGTAGTCACTTCAACTCGTTTTGTCAACAAACAAAAATTTTATTGAAGGAATATTAAAAAAATTGCATCATGTAAATGTTATCTTATAGTTTCGATTTTTTATTGGTTTCAAGTGTTTGTCTATATGAAAAAAGTTTACAAATAAACTACTAAATTTTACGTGTTTTTGTAAAAAAATTAACGAATAGTGTGTGAGTGTTTATATTTAAAACAAAAACAAATGTTTGTTTTTTTTATATATATCCCTGAAGGAAACTTGGGAACAAGTGTCCCCATGTCAACACTTTATCGACTATTATGTTGCCTTTTTGGCGACATTGCCAACAGTACGTCTACAGTTTTATATTAAGCTTTGATAAGAAGAAAAGAAAACTGTCAGCGGCAAATTAATGCTTCAGTTTGCCGTCAAATGCAAAAATGTATCAGCAACATTATGGCCTTTTTTATTTTTTCTGCTGTGCTATAAAAGTGATTTATATACACAAATCATACTTGTTTTCAATGACAGACGCTTGTTAAATGTCTATTGCAAAAACACATTGACAATGGTTTAGCTTATCAGTAGTACTGTATACTAAAATTGCTAAAATGTACTAGTTAATCGCTGGTTTCAATGTGTACATATGACCCCAAAAGAGGCACCTTGTCAATAGTACCAATGTCAGCAGTTGATTTTTTGTTAATAGCAAAGAGCATTGTCTGAGGTATAGCTTAACAGTAGTACTGGTGACAATGTCAGTAGTGAGTTTCTAGTGATTCTCTATTGACATTTCCTGCAGGGATCTTACAAATTTTTTTTACCAAAACAGGCAGCAAATTAACACCTGCTGCTAAAAACTTTTTTAAAAATCTCTTGTATATGAACACATATTATTTTTTTTCTTACCTAAGGTATGGGCTACCAAGTTTTTGTAAATAAAATCAAAATTTTTAAAACAAACTTTCTTTTTAAATATTTTTAGCACACAAACTTTTCGTCCATATTATGAAAAATATCTTTATAACGAAGAAATTTTTTAAAAACGCATTAAAAAATTAGATTTATTTTTTGGCCTTAAGTTTTTGTTTGTTAACTTTACTTGAAAATCTGGTCACACCGAATAAAATATATAGGGAGAGAATTTGCTTATTACATTTAAAACAGGAAGATTTTGAAATAAAATTTAAAATATGAAATGGGTAAGCTAGAAGTATTTTGGTTTGTGTGGATAAACCTTAGAATAAGATCGCTTAATGCGGAAATCAAGCAAAACACAAATAACCAAAAACGAAAATTTAGTAAAACAATAAACTAATTTTAAATGTTTTAATTTTTTTTTTCTAAATGTTATTTAATATTATAAATTATTTGAACATTTAATTTTTTATAACACGATTAACAAAAAACAAATTAGAAAACATTTTCTCCAAAAGTTAGGAAATTGTCCCACTGTTATGTTTACATTATTTTTAAATGAGAGACTGTTTCGTGACGTCATTTGACCACATGCGCAGAAAATGCAAGTTTTCAATTTGTTATGTCGTAACCTTGTCATTTATTAATCTTGGTATCTGTATGTATGTTATGTGGTGAGAGTGTGTATATGTTATTCGATTTTCTTATGTTAATAGCATATTAAAATCTACTTATCTTTTTAACATAAGAAAATTCAAATTTTAAACATAGTAAGCAGGAATTTGAATTTTAACACCAAAGAATATGTGTGTAAGTGAGAAATACTTTAAAAAATACAAAAACAACAAATTTGACAATTAACTCACCGTTAACATGTCCCACGATGACCACAGGTCGATGGTTATTGGTTTTGAAAAAAAAAAACTATTGGTATCTCTTAAATATTCTCACTCTTTAGGTTATGTGGAAAAAACTTTTAAGTATGTGTGTTTGTTGTATGAATGTTAGTGTAAATGTGTATATATGTATATGTAAACCTTAAACTATAATAATTGCAAGTTTGTCCCACTCTTTACATTTTAATGAGCAAAATTACTTTAAAACAACAAAATAGTTACAAAAGAAAAAAAATGCAAGTAAAATATTTAAATCTATTTGAAACAAAAATAAAATATGAAAAAAGTTATAAGATTGATACAACAAAACCAATCTAAGAATTAAACTAACAAATTTTAATTTTAAAAGAGTCACGTCTGGGTTATTATTTTTCTCAAGAAAATTTCCTTTTAAAGTATTTTACGAAAATAACTGGTGCTATGTTGTGGCTTTTACTAATTTTCTTGAAGCTGTGTATGGAATCTTAGGGCAAAGAGTTTTAGCCGAATACTTCATTGGCTTTTAAAGACACTGGCGTTAATTAGTTGCTAGGCCACTTCCCCCAAATAAAATCGCTTTTTCACGTAAATACTGCTCGCCAAACTTGATTCTTCTGGACTTAAAGTAGATGCGGTCCCTGTTTCCTACTGGAATACAGGGCTTCTTTAAATAACCAAGTGAAACCCCTAAACAAAATTTTAAAAAAACTACTGTTTTACAAAGACTAACACTATTGCCATTGACTTTCTTACCTTGATTTAATTTTAAATGATGTTTCCGGGGTCTGGGAAAAATAACCAGGAAAAACCATCAACCTTTTGAGGTCTTTAAATATTTCTTCTTTCCTCACAAAACAATTTTAACAACCACTATTTTTTTATTTATTATTTTATATCACTCTTTCCGATACAATATTACACGTTATAAGGCTTTGAAAATTTTACACATAATAAAAGCAAATTCGACAGAAACCTATAAGAAAAATTTTCAAACAAACTTTTCACAGCACCTTTGTTTAATATAAATTTTGAATTTAAATTTAACATTGCAATCGAAAGTAAAATTTTAATTGATAATCATAGTAGGCTTGCGCATACTGTGAGATAAGAAAAATCAATGCTTATGTGTTAAAATCACATTGAAAAAATTTAAACTCAAATTTAAAACCTACAGAGAAGGAAATATAGGAACGACCCCTCACACTGGGACTAATTAGGCGGGAACCCCAGTACGTGTGCTTGGCGTTATAATCTTCAGCAGCTATGAAGCGGGGACCTAAAGATTTGTAAAAACCGTTGTACTGATCTTTCGTTATGGAGAATCTCGGTGGACAATAAACTGACGAAATAACTAGGTTATTGAAGAATTCATTAGTGCAGACGTTTGTTGCTTGCATATAACATTCGGATAGGCCACCAATCCATTGGTGTTTGATTCTCGATTATATTATTATAGCCGAGCAACCACATGGTCTATCTCTGGGATCCTTCGAATCGTAAAAAGAATAGCCACTTATTTTGAAAATGCTTCTAGATGTCATATGAGTTTCGGATATTAACATTACATCAATGTTTTGGTGTGTTAAAAATATTCGAGTTCGTTTTTGTGTCTTTTAAGCATGGCCTGCAAAAGGCCAGACTGCATTTTTTGCATCATGCCAGCCATTTGCGCCATGATTTGCGTAAATTGTTTGACCATATTGCCAATTACGGCTTCCAGGCGGCTAAAATTGGGACCAGTTCATTCGCTAGCAATTCTTGTGGAGCTTTTGGCTGATTGGGCTTACTTGTGTTGGTCTGATTAGGCTTACTTGTGTTGGGCTGATTAGACTTTAATGCATAAGCATAAGAAATATGACTGGTTGTTGGCTGTGCTAAAGGGGGCATAGTAAAACTTGGTACATTTGACTGCTGGATAGGGGCAGAAACTACTTTTGGCTTAGATGAGCGCCTAATTGAATCAAAAACAGGACAACCTCTATAGTTGGCCGTGTGGCTTCCACCGCAATTGCTGCACTTCTTCACCCTAGGATCATCTTTTGATTTTTAAGCGTTTGGTCGTAGCATGCAGGTCCCCACACACAACGCAAACAGTTGGTGTTACCATATTCTTGGCAGTTCAAACACTGTACGGGTCCAGATCTCTTATGTGGCGCTTCAATAATAATTCTACGATGCAAAATATATTTTAAAGCATAAACAGGGTGGGTTTCACCTTTCTTCAATTTTAAATCACCAGGCTCAAGCTCTACTCCGAATAATGGTTGAAGATGCCTTTCTCTGTTTCTCATGTTCGATACGGATTTATTGTTGAAGCCTTTGCTTCACAAACTGACCTTAATCTCTTCCGGGTCAACGTTAGAGTCAATACCTTTTATAACTGCCTGAACGCCGTTTGCGTTTTTAAGTTGGTAAGTATAGAAGTTTTTTTTAATTTTTTCGAATTCCGAAACCGTGGTGCGGTAAGCGTTTTCGTGATTTACCTGAATTTTTGTTTCATAAATGCTACCACGTTTAATGTTAGACACATAAAAGCTATTTTCACCTATTAATTCAACTAAAAACCTAATAAGATCGTTGGAGTTTCTTTCTCTCAAATATATTGGAGGAGGCTTAGATGTATTCTTTTCAATAACAGGGGTATCGTTTTCCTCTTGCAATACGGCAAAACGATTCTGCGAGGAGGTAGGCTTTTCTTCATCTTTTGAAACTTTTGCTAGTTTGGTAACCTCTGCAGATTTCGGGCTTCTACCCCTTTTAAGAACTGTAATATAGTGGTCCATCCCTACCTGAACCTTTGGAGCTTCTGAAGAAAGTGGGCTGGAACCGCCTTTAGCAAATGATAAGTATGGTACTGCGGTATTTTTTTTTATAATTTTTGAAAAGGGATTGGGCTAAAATTGTCCCTTGTTCAGTACACTTATTTAAATTAGGCGCACTTGCATTTAAATTGTCTTTAATTATTTTCGGTTTTGCGTTCAAATAGTTTTTATTATATTCAGGGTCTCTGATGCTTTCATTGCTAATGCTTAAGCTTAACACAATGTAAGCATTTCGGCTTTCAGTCCCACTGTCACTACGATTACTGTTACTCATTAACAGTTCGCTTTCTTTTTTTTTTTATTCAGTTTGTTGTTTTTCTTTTCTCACTTTTATGTGTATATAGTATGTATATTAATAAATCCGTTTGCCACTTATTACTAATATCACCTATTACCAATATTACACTCGCGTAGACACGTCCGTACACTGCAAGATTAAGAATGTTACATGTTACAACAAAGTGCGACAAACCAAACTATATCCTACACAGAAAGAAAACTCGCTTTCTAAAATCAAGAATTTTATTCTTGAATTTATCCAAAATCTTTCTTGAAATTTTTAACTTACATTTTCTTAAATCAAGCCTAATCGGAATGCTTCAACAAATCAAGCAAAAAAAATCTTGTTGTTTTAATATATTATTTTACATTTAAAAGCAAAGTGTCTCGGTGGCCTAGAGGTATATTGCTTGTGCTGAAGTGCGGAAAGTCCGTGGTTCAAATCTCAGCTTCAGTAAGTACAAAAAATGAAATTTTTAAATTGTAAATTTTTAATATCTATAAAATAAAATATAAAATTCTGTTTTTTAATAAAGCTCCATAACTCAAAAAAATGACATTTCAATTTCGAATTGATCCCGTTTAAGGCTTAAATCATTCTTTTTTTGGGTTACATCAAGTACGGTTCCGAACTTAAATCAACCCTTTTTTTGGCTTAATTGAGGCTAAAAATAAGAAATTCGTACTTGAAAAATTTTACTTGGAGTAAGAAATTTCGTACTTGATTTAAGAAAAACCGTACTCGCCGTACTTTTGACACCGCTATGGCTTGATTTAAGTAAAGTTTTCTTAGATAATTTTTTGCGTGTAGGGTGAAGAAATGAAGCAATTGCGGTGGAAATCACACTTCCAATTATTGAGTTTGCCCTGTTTTTGATTTAGTTAGGCGCTTATCTAGGTCGAAAGTAGTTCCCCAGCCATTAAATATACCAACTGCAAACATTACCCCATTAACACAGCTAACAACAAGCCCTACGCACGTAAGCCAAATCAGACAACAGCGCAAAAAGAGGTGCCAACAAACGATTCAACCGGTCCCAATTTTAGACGCCTGGAAGCCGTAGTTGAAAATATGTTCAAACAGTTTACGTAGATCATGGCGCAAATGGCTGGCATGATTCAAGAAATGCAAAAAACGAAATCTGCTTTCTGCATGTTATGCTTAAAAGGTCATAAACAGCCTAAGGGGTTGTTTCTGGAACGCAAGCGGCATCCGCCCGAACAAAAGCGAGCTCGAGTATTTTTTATTTAATCAAAAAATCTATGTAATGCTGATTTCTGCGACTCATAAGACATCTAGAAGTACTTTTAAAATAAGTGCCTATTCTTTTTACGATTCAAAGGATCCAGGGGTTATATAATATGGTGGCGCGGTTATTCTTATGAATTTAAGAACACCAATGGCTGGGTGGACTCTGGGAATGCTGTATCCAAGCAGCGAACGTCTGCATCAATGAATAACCTTGTTATTTCATCAGTTTACTGTCCACCCATACAACAGTATTTACAAATCATTAGGTCCCCGCCTCAAAGCTGCTGGAGATTATAACGCTAAGAACACGTACTGGGGCTCCCGCCTAATAAGTTTTCCATTTTGGAAATGGGACTTTGCGTCATTTCAACTGGACAGCCAACATATTGGCCAACGGACCATAACAAATTTCCTGATTTCATAGATTTTGGGGTAGCAAAAATTATATTCCCAGAGCTTTTTCAAGCTTAAGCTTTGTTGGATTTATCTTCTGACTACTCATCCATATTAATCACTATTTGCAGTCCTCACCAAATAGCAACTAGTGATTTTTTCTTTAACTAGAAGAATAAACTGGTTGAAATATAAATCAGCACCCACTGCTTGGGAAACTAACCGCTACAAACACCCGGAGACATCGATGATTGTCTAAACAGTCTTAATGAAACCATTGATAAAGTCGTTGAACATGCTTCTTCTTCCTTTCGTCAGGCTAAGTACAAAAAAATTTATTCTGCCGAGGTGGAGGAGCTTTTATATGAAAAAAGAAGATCTGGAAGAGAATGGCAAAAGTAAGATCGCCCCAACTTATAACCAGGCTGAGAGAATGTACGAACCGATTAAAAAACTTGCTGGAGTCACACAGGATGGCATTACTACACCACTACACCACTTGGAAGGCTTAGACGCGAATACCCAAACGAATTAGTCACTATGGCGATCCGCCAGACGACTTAAAAGACCCGTTATCGCAAAACCACCACTATTTAAGATGATTCTGGGCAAAAATTGGCAAAGAAAAATGCGATCTGCTCGCAAAACATTTAAGGAACGTGTTCACTCCCTAGACGTCCTATAGAAACACGTTTCCGATTTCCAGATGTTATAGAGGCTATCAATAACCTAAATATTAAAAAAGCTGCTGGCGTTGATGAAAGAAGCAACAAAATGCTTTTCGAGCTGCCTTATGAATACTGTAGTGTACCTCAAAGTTGCCACCGCATACCCTTAAACAACTCTGATATTTATACACACCAACCAAATCAGAGTAGGGTATTGTGCACTATCAAATGACAGCAGAACTGAGTTACGACAAATATAAGAATCAATCAGAATGTAAGTGAATGAAACAAATTGAGTGGAAATGCAAATTGAGTGCATTCCAATATTAAAATATTCTGATTGGTCATGACAATAGTAAAGGGAGTTAGTCATTGACAAATATTGATATCCTCATAATGCCGACAGAGATAAACATAACTCTGTCGATGATTAGAATAAGTAAGAACGGCTAAAGTAAAATCTTAGCCATAGTATATAAGTCCATACAAACCTAAATAAAGACAGACTTGAAATTACAATACAATATTGGCAACAACCTGCCTTGTGTTTAATTGAAAGACTCTACAATAATTCGGCAGTTCTTTTGAACGCCTTAATTGACAGCTAAAACACAGCTATTTAAAATAACCAAGGGCTATAGGGATTAAAGAACACATTACATGGCGATCCTGCGGACTACGAACTGATCCTGATAATCTTGAACCAGCGAAATTTTTATCCTTCAATAATAGATGTCCGTGGAAGTGGACGAAAATTTTGCACGCTGGACGCTTTACTTAGAAACCAAAAAAGAAGGAGAGTACGAGCCAGAGCCGGCAAATCAAGATGCACCTCCGTATGAACCACTCCCAGTCAATGCGGGACCAATGCCAATTACAATAGATGAGTACAGAAAACGTCAACAGAATAAAATAGCAGTACAGACAACAATAATTAAGAAGAAAAAGAAACGAGCTGGGAAGCAGTACCAGAGGAGGAAGGAACTAGCGATACTGTACAGGGACCTTAATTTAGCAATAGAGAAGGCAACGCAAAGAATTATAAGATCGTAGATAAGGAGTTTCAAGAATAAACATTTAAAAAAAATCGAGTTTTTATAAAGAAAAATATATATAATTAGAATTTGTAATGTTTAATATTAAAAAGGTCAAGCCAGAAATCCAATAGTAAAAAAAAAAATAAAAAAATAAAAAATATATATGTATGCACATTTATTTACTTCATAATTAAGTAAATACAATCATTAAGAGAATATTATCAAGATGGCATGGTGGAAGAACATTCTAAAAGCAATTCCACTAGTTTTTGCAGGATACGAGGTAGGAAAGAATGAAAACCATGAAAGCGAACAGAACAATCAGCAAATTATAGAATATATGAATGCCATAAGAATACGAAGTGAACATAAAGAAGAGATAGCGAACATTTTTGAGATAATAATGATAATCACATTAGCTCTATTAGTAATTGCCTACATCATAAGGTTAATGTATGCAATACTAAGTAGCAGGCGGTAAAGGAAAAATAAATTCGATACAATTTATAAATAATTGTACCCAATACTATTTCAAATATACATAAAATAATACAAGGTAAAGAAAAACAAATATTTTCGCTGTACAATTATAAATGTTGTCTAAAATAACAAAAGTCTTAGTAATTATTGCTTTAATCATATTCTTATTATATAGTATGTATAAGTTTATTAATAGTTGTAAAAACAGAAACAATAGTAGAAATAAGATAACAGAAGTATAGAAAGTGAAGATAGATGGAAGGAAGTTTAATAAAACTTAAAGACATATTAAAGAATTTAAAGAAAAGTCCAGGAAGGACATATTAAAAAATAAACAATAAATCTTAGACTAGAGGATATACGAATTATAACAGAAGAATTCGA
This sequence comes from Melanophora roralis, assembly GCA_963583895.1. Taxonomy (NCBI): domain Eukaryota; kingdom Metazoa; phylum Arthropoda; class Insecta; order Diptera; family Rhinophoridae; genus Melanophora; species Melanophora roralis. Next base: position 68,347,163 of record OY757190.1, on the reverse strand, counting down.
GTTAGCACAACTAAAAGAAGAAGAAGATGAAAGAAAATAGCAGTGCTCAGATTAGAATTTAGCAATATAATTAAGAAAATCAAAGAGTACTTAATCAAAGACACTAAAAACCCATTAGAGACAGAACCATCACGAATAGGAAATACAATGGCAGCATTTAGTTTAGAAACAGTGTCTAAAGCACTCCCACTTTTTGCTGGAAACTTTGAAGAACTAGAGAGTTTCTTAATAACAGCAGAACTCATTGAGAAAACTCTTGCTGGAACAGCAAAACAAGATTTCCTACAATATGTCTACCACGCAAAATTAACCTCAGGGGTAAGAACCGCAATAGGTAGTTATGCAAAGCCGGAAAATTTCGATGCATTAAAACAATTACTACAACAGAGGTACAAAAGTACAAAAACCATTCCAGAGTTGCAATCACAATTAAACACTATTTTCCAAGGGAAATTGTCGGTTAGAACATTCAAAGAAAGAATAATGAAGGCTATAGACAATTGAAACACATTAGGAATAGAAGAACTTGGTGATGACGCCACAGAAGCAGAGAAAAATGTTATTATCAAATTGAATTCAAAGCTTTCTCTAGATACTTTTAAAAGAGGTATTAATGACAATTTAAAGACAGCCATTTTTGCATCTCCTCCAAAGACCTTGCAAGACGCTGTTCAACTTGCACTAGAACTGGAAAACGAAAGTAAACTGACTACAAACTCGGTGCTGTACGTACAAAAAGAGCAGCGTGAAACCAATGATAACATACACAGAAATAGTAATTTCCGTCATAATAGGAACCACAGCTTCACAAACAATAGATATAGTAATAACTACAGTTCAAACAGTAATAGAAACGACAGAAGTTTTGACAACTATACTAGGAATAACAATAATTTCCCAAACGGTAGAAATGGCAACCATAATTCAAACGGTAACACAAACAACAGGAATTCTGACAATTACGCCAGGAATGGCAATAATTCAGCAACAAACAGCAATTACAACCGTTATACACCTAGAAACGATAACAACAATAGAAACTACAGAAATGACAATAACAATAGAAATTATAATTCCTATTAACCAACAACAATTACGGAAACAATAACAATAGAAGAAATGTACATATAGTACAAGACGAGGGAAACGAGGAAGGCTCGGAATACAAGAAAATTCCGGACAGCCAAAATTAAGAGTATTTAAAGTTTCTAATAACAACACAAATTATATAATCGCTAAATATAAAAATGAAGATTTAACATTTCTTGTCGACACAGGTGCCGACATATCATTATGTCAAACTAAAACAATTTTTGATGATAACCCACTAAATATAAATAATAGATGTAAATTAACAGGCATCACTAAAGAAGAAATACATTCTTTAGGGACAAGTGAACTTGAATTTTCCCTAGTAGACCGAACATGCAGATTTAAATTTCATCTAGTAGATGATAATTTTCCAATAGAGGCGGACGGAATATTAGGAAGATACTTTTTAAGAGAATACTTATGCAAAATAGACTACGAGACATTTACAATTTCTTTGTTCACCAATAATGAAACCATAATTCTGCCAATGCAAACAAAAGCATTTGACACATTAAAAATTACTATACCCCCAAGAACAGAAATTATACAACCATTAAAATTAAACCTCACTGAAGATTGCGTAATACTTAATAATGAATTAAAAAGCGGTGTTTTTTTAAGTAATTCAATAGCACCAAAAAACGGAACGACACATATTAAAATTTTAAACACAACAAATGAGACACAGATTTTACAGGGCATTAAACTGCACACTGACCCACTTAAGAATTATGACATATTAGGTTACACAAATTTAGACAATGACGAACGACTTCAACAAATTCTAAATGACTTGCAATTAAATGAAACTGATGAATATGCAAAATTGGAATTAATAAACATATTCAAAAAATATCAAAATGTATTTCATTTAGAGAATGAAAAATTAACTGTAAACAATTTTTATAAACAAAACATTACAACTTCAGATAAAACTCCGGTGTATATAAAAAACTACAGACTACCCCACACACACTCGGACATAATAAATGAACAAGTACAAAATATACTAAATGACGATATAATAGAACCATCGGTTAGCCCCTACAATGCTCCACTTCTTTTGGTACCCAAAAAGAATACGGAAGACAAACGAAAATGGAGACTTGTAGTAGACTTTCGAAAGCTAAATGACAAAATAGTTAATGACGAATTTCCACTAACTAGACTGGAGGATATTTTGGATAAACTAGGAGGAGCTAAGTGGTTTTCGACTCTTGATATGACTAGCTCATTTCACCAAATTCAATTGGAAAAATACTCAAGACCACTTACAGCTTTTTCTACACAACAGGGACACTACCAATTTAAAAGACTACCATTTGGACTTAAAATTTCATCGAACAGTTTTCAGAGAATGCTTACAATAGCACTTTCAGGACTTGATTCAGAAGTTTTTCTCTATGTTGATGACATAATTGTATACGGATGTAGTTTGAATCATCACAATCAAAATCTTGTCAAAGTTTTAGACAGACTTCAGCGATACAATTTAAAACTGAATCCAAAGAAATGTTGTTTTTTAAGACCAGAGGTAGTATACTTAGGACATTTAATAACAAAGGACGGCGTTAAAACAGACCCAGCTAAATACGAAGTTATAAAAATTGCCCAATACCTAGAAACGCATGTGAAGATAGACGTTTCGTTGCATTCTGCAACTATTATAGAAAATTCATACCGAACTTTGCGGACATTGCGACTAATGAATGCCAAACTGCTTTTGATACACTAAAAGAAAAATTAATGAACCAACCAATCTAACAGTACCCAAATTTTGACAAACCTTTTATTTTAACGACTGACGCCTCGAACTACGCACTAGGAGCAGTCCTATCACAAGGTGAAATTGGTAAAGACTTACCAATTTCCTACGCAAGTAAATCTCTTCAAAAGCATGATATGAATAAACCAATCATTGAAAAAGAATTTCTCGCAATTCACTGGGGAATAAATTTCTTTAAACCATATTTATACGGTCGAAAGTTCATAGTAGTGACAGACCATAGACCGTTGATATCACTATTTTCACATAAGAATCCATCATCAAAAATGACAAGAATAAGACCAGATTTAAGCGATTATGACTTCACAATAATTTATAAGAAAGGGAAAATCAACACTAATGCGGATGCATTATCAAGAATAGAAATAAACTCAGACATACTAAAACATATGATACCGTTGGAAAATGATGAAAATGAAAAGAAAATACTAATAACCACAAGGGCGATGACAAAGAAAAATGAAAATACAAAATAAAGAGGCAAATAAAATGAATGAAGAAAGAAAAATGAATATGAATACAGAGCGCGCGAATAGAAATAATATGGGAAATAATATGGAAGATCTCTCAGGAGTCTGATCAACTTCTAATATGAGAATGCACATCCATAAATGATATTAAGAATATGAAGAAATTGCAATTTAATAAATTTGAAAATATAGAAGAAGTCGACATAAATATTGAAAATAATATTGTGCACATAAGACGTGATGACAATTCATCGAAACAAGATTCGATCATGAAGAAATCACGCAATTAAAATAATAATTATATCAATAAAGGACGTAATGATAATTCATCGAAACAAGATTCGAATATGAAGAATTAACATGCCCAAAACGTACAAAATTAAAGTAATATGCATGCAAGATTCAGCGATAGCTCAGCGAAACTAGATTCGATTCTGAGGAAACTGATATCTAAGATGAAGAAAGAAAATATAAAAGAATTAGCTATAGCAAAGAATGATAAAATATTTAAAATGTATACAATGAAAGATTTAAAAGAAGCATATACAAAAAAAAGAATAAACAACAAAAGTCCTCAATTAAAAATATTAATTTACAATGCCCCAACAAGAATAACAGATGACATACTGAAATATAAACTTATCGATGAATTCCACAATGCCACACACGCAGGCCACTTAGGAATAAGAAAAACAATAATTAAATTGAAACAGCGGTACATTTGGAAAAACATGAATAAGATGGTAAAGCAAATACTGTGAAAGAAAATACTGTGACAAGTGTAACATAAACAAACAAACCAAACACATTAAAGAACCACTTACATTAACAGACACCCCAAGCAACAGTTTTGAGACAATATCAATTGATACTGTAGGACCACTTCGTATTTCAAACGGATACAGATACATATTGACTATGCAGTGCGAGCTAACAAAATTCGTTGTTGCTTACCCAATGTCAACAAAAGACGCACTTACAACTGCCAAAACACTAGTAGAACAAATAATTTTAAAATATGGTAAATTCAAAATGCTCAAATCAGACAACGGGACAGAATTTAAAAACGAACTAATGCTTAACATATGTTCACTACTCGGTATCAAACAAACATTTTCAACCCCTTAGCACCATGAAACAATGGGTGCGGTAGAAAGAAATCACAGGGTTCTCAATGAATTCTTGCTGACAACAGCAAATGATTACGAATGGGACAAGTGGATAAATTACTTTACTTTTGCCTACAACACGGCACCAAACATAGACACTGGTTACACACCATTTGAGCTAGTATATGGTAAATTACCATGCTTACCATCAGAATTTAAAAACAGTGAAGGAGATAAAGTATATAACTATGAAGATTATGCAAAAGAACTTAAGCAAAAGTTACAATATTCTTTAAATAGAGCTAAGGAACTTACAACTAGGATAAAAGAAAAAAGAAACTTAGAAGATAGATATAGTAATAGGTTTAATCTAAATATAGGAGATTTAGTTTTAATAAAAGTAGAAAATAGGAAAAAGAATCAAAGCCCATACAAAGGTCCATATAAGATCATAAGGCAAAACGGTGTAAATACTATAATAGACTACCACGGAAATGAAAAAGAATTCCATAAAAATCAATTAAAACCATATATAGACTTAAGAGACAATAATTTAGTACACAATATACATTAAAAATTATAAGAATTCTATTTTTAAAATTATAAAAATATTAAATACTACATTAAGAATTACTATAACGTCTTTAATACAAATTGTAAAATTATAAAAACTATATCAACAACTACTTTGTAATAGTAAATAAGTACATACATGTAAAATTCTTATAATTTTAAAAATATGAGCATATCAAGAAAAATCAATCCCCTAATTTTTCTCTTAGCGGTGAAGGTGTAGTGTACCTCAAAGTTGCCACCGCATGCCCTTAAACAACTCTGATATTTATAAACACCAACCAAATCAGAGTAGGGTATTGTGCACTATCAAATGACAGCAGAACTGACTTACGACAAATATAAGAATCAATCAGAATGTAAGTGAATGAAACAAATTGAGTGGAAATGCAAATTGAGTGCATTCGAATATTAAAATATTCTGATTGGTCATGACAATAGTAAAGGAAGTTAGTCATTGACAAATATTGATATCCTCATAATGCCGACAGAGATAAACAGAACTCTGTCGATGATTAGAATAAGTAAGAACGGCTAGAGTAAAATCTCAGCCATAGTATATAAGTCCATACAAACCTAAATAAAGACAGACTTGAAATTACAATACAATATTGGCAACAACCTGCCTTGTGTTTAATTGAAAGACTCTCCAATAATTCGGCAGTTCTTTTGAACGCCTTAATTAACAGCTGAAACCCTGACAGCTATTTAAAATAACCAAGGGCTATAGGGATTAAAGAACACATTACAATACTAAGGAATGCGGTATTGTCAGCAAATATCGACGTGTACGTAAAATTATTGGTTGGCATATCTGCTGTTTAAAGCAAGTACATAATTGGACCTAGTACACTCCCTTGAGGTACACCAGCCCCTATTGGTTGAGAAAAACTTATTTGGTTTCCCTCTTTGATCATAAATTGTCGGCCGGTTATGTATTATTCTAAAAGTTTGAAATTATTAGCTGGAAGGTTGAGTTTTAATTTGTTTAACAGGCCTTCATTCCACACTTTGTCGAAAGCTTGTGAGACCTCTATAAAAAGTGCAAAGCAGTTCTTCTTTTTCTCAAAGGCTTTTCTTTTAAACTATACATACCTGTGAGTTTGTTCGATTTAACTATGTTAAATTCTAAAGCCGAATTGGTGTTTGGAATGCAGTTGTTGTCATTAAGGATCAGATTCAGCTTTTTTTAAACAGTTTTTCAAACAATTTTGACATTGTGGGCAAAAAACTTATAGGCCTATAAGAATCTTTGCCAGGCTAAAGATTCATCTTTACTAAGGCAAGTTTCAATATAGGCGGAAAATGTTCAAGCCAAATTATTGCGTTAAAAATAAAATGAATTATTTTTTCAACAGTAAAAGGTAGCTCTAGAAGCATTGCGTTGTTTATTTAATCAACGCCAGGAGGGTTTTTATCATTTACATTTTTAGCCCGGTATCCTCTCAGATTACGCAATGGTGGTTTTGCGAAAACAAGTCTTTTAAAACAACTGGCTGATTGCCAAAATAATTTGTCTGGGGAGTCAAATCGATACCTTCTTTAAGTGATGGCATTCTGTGAACTAAGCAAGCTTTTTAATTGGTTTGAACATTTTTTCAGTTTAGTTTTAAGTTAGGGCGATCTATGCGTTTGCCATTCTTTTCAGGCTCACCTTTTTTTAGATAAAAGCTTTCCCACATCGCCAAAAAAATTTTATTGTACCTGGCCTAACGGTAGGTAGAAAACGCATGTTCAACGGCTTTTTGAAAAGTTTCATTAAGGACGCTCAGACAATCATCGATGTCTCCGGGAGTTTTTAGCGGTTGGTTCTCCGAGCCAATTTATTTTTTTAGATAAGAAAAAAATCACTAGCTGCTATTTGGTGAGGACTGCAAATAGTGATTATTGTGGGTGAGTGGTCAGAAATTAATCCAAGGAGGCTTTAGCCTCAATAAGCTCCGAGGAAATACCTTTTGCTAAGTTAAAATCGATTACTTCTGGAATTTCATTGTGGTCCGTTGGCCAGTAGGTTGGTTGTCCAGTTGAAATAACGTAAGACCCCGTTTCAGACACGGCATCATACAAGACACGACCTCTGGGACTAACTAGACGGGAGCCTCAGTACGTGTGCTTAGCGTTATAGTCTCCAGCAGCTATGAAACGATGACCTTAGGATTTGTAAAAACTGTTGTACTGATCCCTCGTTATGGAAAATCTAGGCGGACAATAAACTGACGAAATAACTAGATTATTGAAGAATTCGTCAATGCAGATGTTTGTTCCTTGGATATAACTCAGCCATTGGTGCTTTATTCTTGATTTGATTAATATAGCCGAGCCACCACAAGATCTATTTCTGGAATCTTCCGAATAATAAAAAGTAAAGCCACTTACTTGAAAAGTTCTTCTAGATGTCATATGAGTCTCAGAAATAAACATTACATAATTTTTTTGGTTTACCAAAAAAATATTCGAGCTCGTTTTCGTGTTGGCGGATGCCGTCTGCGTTCCCAAAACAACCTTTGGGGCAGTTAATGGCTTTTTAAGAATGGCCTGCAAAAGAGCAGACTGCATTTTTTGCATTTCTTGCATCATGCTAGCCATTTGCGGCATGATCTGCGTTAGATGTTTAACCATATTGTCAATTATGGCTTCCAGGCGGCCAAAGTTGTGGCCGGTTGGCACCTCTTGTTGCCTTGTTTTCTAGTTGGGGTTACATGCGTAGGGCTGAATAGACTTAAATACTTTGGGGTAAGAGTATTGACTTACAGTTGGTTCTGTTAATGGGGCCATGCTTGAAGTTGGTATATTAAAAGGCTGGGAAGGGGCACGAACTACTTTCGACTTAGATAAGCACATAACTTAATCAAAAACAGGGCAACTATAGTTGGCAGTATGGCTTCCACCACAATTGCTGCATTTCTTCCCCCTTGGATCATCTTTTGGCATGTCGCACTTGATTGTATCGTGCAAATCCCCACACACCACACAAACAAAAGGCAACTTATCATTCCTGGTAGTTCAAGCACTGTACGAGCCCAGATTGCCTATGTGGCACTTACACAGTAACTCGTCGGTGGATAATATATTTTGAATCATAGATGGGGCGAGTTTTGTTTTTCCAAGACTTTTGTGCGATACGCGTTTTCATGATTTACTTGAATTTTCGTCTCAAATATGCTACCATGTTTAAATGTTTGATACATAAAAGTTGCTTTCCCCAATCAAACAAACAAAAAACTTGACGAGATCATTTGAGTTTTTTTCCCTAAAATAAATGGGAGGGGACTCAAGAACTTTTTTTTAGAAAGGGGGCATCATTGTCCTCTTGCAGAATCGCAAAACGATTTTACGATTGGGTTGACCTTTCGCCGTCTTTTAAAATGTTTGCAGGTTGAGATGTTCAGTACACTTATTTAAACTTGCACACTTGCACTTCAATTATTTGTATTTATTTTCGGTTTTGCACTTAAATAGTTTTTGTTATATTCAGGGTCTCTAATGTTTTCATTGCTAGCGCTTGTGTAGCTCATGGTACAAAGAATAAGGTATGCTTGATCACGCAGCTGATTATCAGCTGTCTTACTTTCATTTGTCAAAATTGTTGTTATTTATTTACAAATAAAGCGTACTGCAAAAACGGTGTATTTTTGAAGAAATTCAATTTATTACCATTTTAAGGGCTTGCAAACCATAATTTGCATTTAAACTATAAATATAAGAATAAATAATTGTAAAATAGGTTTAAAACTTTTAAAAAAATGTAGTAATTCCTTGCAAAATGCATTGCAATTTAATGGCACACAATTTATGTACACATGTACACGCCATGGATGGAAATGTTGATATTATTAAATTTTCTCCTTGTTTCAACTTGGTATTGATACTGCATAGTAAACTATGTATATAATGAAATAACCATTTAAATATATGTATTGTAAAAAGTCGATTGTTAAAAATTTTGCGATGGATTGCATTTATGTAAGTCAAAAGAGTAGTGAAAAGAAACAAACTAAAATAAATATACAAACTACATATAATAAAAAAGGTTTAAAGGAAAACATAGTAAAATTAATAAAAGTATTTAAAAGGTCAATATGTACATATTTGTAAAATCGCGTTTGTTAAAAATTTGACTTTTATCAGAACGTAAGTATACAAGCCGAAAATATTTGCTATTAATATAATAATTTCACAATTCACACAGTGATAAGGGTATATATCAGCTTGTCATTCCGTTTGTAATTTCTACAATATTTACTTAATACCTTATATTCTGGACCCTTATAGATAGGGAAGTCGTCTGTGCGTCTGTTGAAATCAAGTTTCTGGACTCAAATAAAGTCACACATTAAACGTTTTGATATCAAACAATCAAAAATATCTCAGAGTCAATCGCTATATAAAAACAGCAAAATTGGTTCACTATTGACCGAGATGAGTATAAGCGAAAACCCAAAATAAAATTTTTTTTAGGAAAAATCCGTGCATATATCCCTATATTTCTCAGTAAATATAGTCACTCTTGCTACAAAACTTGGCACGAATACTTTGAAGATAGGAACTAAATGGGAACATTTTTTTTAGATAGGATCAGGGGAAGTGGTGTTTGCCCTACAATTGCACAAATTTAATAAATATTTTATGTCCTATATCTCGAAAGCTATAATAGCTATCGACTTCAAAAGTTCTAAAAAAAGTAATTGGACAATAAGACCTACATATAGAGAAAAACATTTTGGATAGGAGCAGGAGAAGGGGTAACCCCCATGCAGATTAACAATTTTTAGTAATTTTCGTTACGCTACTTCAAATGTTCTACAGAACGAAATAACTCGGCTGGATCAGATGGCTGGGTAAATAAAAAGACCAATGTAAAGGTAATTTAAGATTATGCACAGCCGAATATAGCGCCCTTGTTAAAGTTTAAAATTATTTGTATATGCAAGTTAGTACATGACCTAATTGAGAAAAGGCAACGTTTTAAAATATTTACACAACAAAAACATGCAACTCCCTTCCCTGAAATGCGCGGGTTTTTTGACAACTAAAAATATTTTACACAAACAAATCGCATGTTGTTTTTTTTGAAAATTGTTGTTGCAGTAATGAGTTTACCTTGTTTCTTGTACCATGGTGTAGCTTAACACAATGTAAGCATTTCGGATATGAGGCCCGACGACGATTACTGTTACTCATTATCTGTTCGCTTTTTTTATTTAGTTTGTTTTTATTTACTCTCCACACTGATATTTGTATGTATCTTAATAAATTTTTTTTTGCCACTTACTTATAACAAATATTTTCATTTAATTTAATATTCGCGTAAACACGTCTGTACACTACGAGATAAAGAACTGTGAAAATTATCAACAACAGGATAGGGCGACTGCACAGGCAGCTAGAGAGAGTTTCGAAATTTTCTTGCGAAAAATTTACCCTAAAAACTGATCAGTCGCTTTAGAAACATCTTATGGCCACCGAGGTCGCCCGATAATGGAATTTTTTTATGGGGCTACCTCAAAGGGAGGGTTTATAATGACAATCGCCAACCTGTTATGGCTTTAAAGGAAAATATTCGTTGGGAAATCAGTTCAATTAAACCAAGTTTACTGCAGCGTGTGGCCGCCGAAGATAAGGTCCCTTTGAACAGCGTGTGCAACTCGACGAAAAACATCTGAATGACATACCCTCTAAAAATTAAAATCCGCATTTAAATCCTATCGTTCAATGCCCTTAATTAAATTTTGTGTCAATTATTACGTTTTTTTATTTAAGTTTAAAAGTATAAATTTGAAGTCAAAAATTTAGCAATTCTAAAGATTTTTTTAAATTTTCATTTAATAAAAAATGCATTTATTTTTAAAGTTAACCTTTTCCTAACAAAACACCAATTTGTTTTCAAAAAATTTTATAAAAAAAAGGCAAAGAAATTTTTGACTCGGTTTTTTCAATAAATCATGTCAACATTTATATTAGTTATTTATCGAGGTTACACTGTATATAGAAAAAAAAAACTATCTTTGTTGCATGGGGGGTGCCACGCCTATTAATATCTCCTCGCTCATACACATCTCAATATGCAATGGAACATTTTAAAAATCTTTTGCAATTTGGAGGCTTCAGCTATTGCAGTTTTATTACTTACATAAGACTATTTTCGATTTTTAGAAGGTATCACGCCCATTAATATCTCTTCGACCATACATAGCTTCCCTGCGGGAAATGGATGTTAATTGGTCGGCGTACTCGTCCTGATACAGGTAAAAAACATTATTTGGACGAAAGTAAAAAAGGTAAAAAAGGCATACATCAAGTAACTGGTTAAAATCTGTTAAAGAGGTTAGGGAAAAAAATAGAAATACTGATCTCTACACATAAACATACATATGTTTATATATATACACACACACGCGTGAGCACCAACAAAGTAGATTGAACAGAATCTTAAATAATAAATGCAAAATTTGCTTACATAGAATTGGCCTGTAACCCATTCTGAGGTGTTAGTTTTAACCAATTGCCCCTTCCAATGACAACGCAATGTAAAAGCGACTGGTTCGCTTCATATAAAGTGCAAGTACTACAACCAGTCTCTACCCTAAGGAACCATTCACGTCAATAGTCTTGGACCAGTCCACTTTTCCGTAGGGCCAATTGAACAAATTATCATTACAAACACCTTAACAAAGGCCTTCAACTTAGCTATCAACAACTGTTATATACAAAAAACTATTTTCGTTGTATTGGAGTTCCCAGTCCCATCATTTTTTTATCGCCCATACTCAGTTTAATTTATTAAAATAATAAACACAAACATAGAGTTTAGGGGAGATATACATAAGGTCAAAAGCTATTTTTATTGCCGTATTCACTAAAAAATGCAAAAGGCCTCCAAGTAGTGATTAAAGGTATTGACTCAAATGTTGACCCGGAGGAAATAAAAACCAGTTTGTGCATGAAGGGATTTAGAGTCAAATATGTATCAAACATAAGAAACAGTGAAAAATACCCTCAACCACTATTCCGAGTGGAACTGGAGCCTGGTGATGTCAAATTAAGGAAAAATGAGACTCACCCGATTTATGATTTGAAATACATTTTGCATCGTAGAGTGGTAGTGGAAGCGTCACATAAGCAATCTGGGCCCGTACAGTGTTTGAACTGCCAGGAATAAGGCCACACTAAAGCTAATTGTAAGTTGCCTTCTGTTTGTGTTGTGTGTGGTGATCCGCATGATACAACCAAGTGTGACCAACCAATAAAAAGGATCAGAGGGTGAAGAAATGCAGCGATTGCGGTAGAAACCACACGGCCAACTATAGAGGTTGCCCCTTTTTTGATTCAGTTAAGTGCTCAACTAAGCCGAAAATAGCTCCTGCCCCTCCCCAGCCTTTAAATATACCAACTACAAATATGCCTCCATTAGCACAACCAACTACCAACTAAGTTTCTTACGCCGCCGCATTAAAGTCTAACCAGCCTAATGCACGCAAGTCTACTCAGCCTACAACAAAACAAGGAGTGCCAACAAGCGAACCAACCGGACCCAATTTTAGCCGCCTGGAAGCCGTAATTGACAAAATGGTCAAACAATTTACACAGATTATGGCGCAAATGGCTGGCATGATGCAAGAAATGCAAAAAATGCAGTCTGCACTTTTGAAGGCCATGCTTAAAAGGCCATCAACTGCCTCAGGGTTTGCTTCTGGAACGCTAACGGCATCCGTCAACACAAAAACCAACTCAAATATTTTTTAATGCACCAAAAAATTTATGTCATGCTGATTTCCGAGACTCATATGACATCTAGGAGCACCTTTAAAATGAGTGGATATAATTTTTATGATTCAAAGGATCCCAGGGATGAATCCTGTGGTGGCTCTGCTATATTAATCAAATCAAGAATTAAGCACCAATGGCTGGGTGGCCTATCCGAATGTTATATCCAAGCAACAAACATCTGCATTGACGAATTCTTCAATAACCTAGTTATTTCGTCAGTTTATTGTGCGCCTAGATTCTCCATAACGAGGGATCAGTACAACAGTTTTTACAAATCCTATGGTCATCGTTTCATAGCTGCTGGAGACTATAACGCTAAGCACACGTACTGGGGTCCCGTCTAATTAGTCCCAGAAGTCGTGTCTTGTATGATGCCGTGTCTGATATGGGGTCTTACGTTTTTTTTCAACTGGACAACCAACCTACTGGCCAACGGACCACAATAAAATTGCAGACGTCATCGATTTTGGCGTAGCAAAAGGCATATCCCCGGAGCTTACTGAGGCTCAGGCCTCCTTGGATTTATCATCTGAGCACTCACCCACAATAATTACTATTTGCAGTCCTCAAAAAATAGCAACTAGTGATTTTTTCTTATCTAGAAAAGCAAATTGGTTAAAATATAAAAAAATATATCAGTACCCACTGCTCGGAGAACCAACCGCTAAAAACTCCCGCAGACATAGAAGTTGTCCTAAATGAAAACATTTAAAAAGCCGTTGAACATGCGTCTTCTACCTACCGGAAAGCGAGGTACAACAAAATTTTCTCTCACGGTGTGGAAAAGCTTGTGTCTGAAAAAAAGAGAGCCCGAAGGGAATGGCAAAAACATCAATCGCCCCAACTTAAAACTAAGCTGAAAGAATGTACAACCCAACTAAAAAGCTTGCTAGAGGTTCACAGAATGGCTTCACTGAAAGAGTACCTGGAAGGTCACGTGTACTCCTCGGACACAGTGGTCACACCCGCCTTAAAAGAAGGGATACTATTGCTCTTAGATGAAACCTTTAAAATTAGTTAATTTTATTGTGAGAACTTAAATTTTAGTCTGGTACTGACTGGACTAGTATTAATTACTTAGTTTTAAGATTTGAATACTTATTGTTAGTTCGCCTAAGCGAAGATTCAATAATAAAATATATGAGAAAAAAAAAAAAAATTGGTGATTTGGAATGCAGTTGTACTCGTTCAAGATCGTATTCAGCTTTTTCAAACAATTTCGACATAGTGGGTAACTAACTTATAGGCCTATAAGACTCTTCCTTCGAAGGATCTTTGTCAGGGTTAGGAATAATCTTTACTAAGGAAAGTTTCCATATAGACGGGAAATGTTCAAGCCGAATTATTGCGTTAAAAATAAAAAGAATTATTCTTTTTGCCGTAAAAGGTAGCTCTAGGAGCATTTTGTTGCTTATATTATCAACGCCAGGAGCTTTTTTACAATTTAGGTTAGCAATAGCCTCTACAACATCTGTAAATCGGAAACGTATTTCTAAAGGACGTCTAGGAGTGGACACGTTCTTGAAATGGTTTGCAAGCAGATCACATTTTTCTTCGTCATTTCTAGCCCAGGATCCTCTCAGATTACGCAGTGGTGGGTTTGCGATAACGGGTCTTTTAAGACGTCTGGCTGATCGCCATAGGGAATAATTTGTCTGAGGAGTCTCGTCTAGACCTTCGGGGTACTCATTAAGTGAAGCTATTCTGTGAAACTCCAGCAAGCTTTTTAATTTGTTAGTACATTCTTTCAGCTTAGATTTAATTTGGGGCGATCTGTTCTCTTGCCATTCTCTTTGGACTCTCCTTTTTTCAAATAAAAGTTTTCCCACATCGTCAGAAAAAATTTTGCTGTACCTGACCTGACGATAGGTAGAAGACGCATGTTCAACGGCTTTTTTAAAGTTTTCATTTAGGACTCTCAGACTATCGTCTATGTCTCCGGGAGTTTTTAGCGGTTGGTTTTCCGAACAGTGGGCACTAATATATTTTTTATATTTTAAACAATTTATTTTTTTAGATAAGAAAAAATCACAAGCTGCTATTTGGTGAGGACTGCAAATAGTAATTATTGTGGGTAAGTGGTCAGAAGATAAATCGAAGGAGGCTACAGCCTCAATAAAGTCCGGGGATATACTTTTTGCCACGCCAAAATCTATTACGTCTGGAATTTTATTATTGTCCGTTGGCCAATAGGTTGGTTGTCCAGTTGAAATAACGAAAAGTCCCATTTCCGACACGGAGTCATACAAGACACGATCTCTGGGACTAATTAGGCGGGAGCCCTAGTATGTGTGCTTAGCGTTATAGTCTCCAGCAGCAATGAAGCGGGGACCTAATGATTTGTAGAAACTGTTGTACTGATCCTTCGTTATGGAGAATCTGGGTGGACAGTAAACTGATGAGATAACAAGTTTATAGAAAAATTCATCAATGCAGACGTTCGTAGCTTGGATATAACATTTCGAGAGGCCACCCAACCATTGGTGTTTAATTCTTGATTTGATTAGAATAGCCGAGCCACCACATGATCTATCCCTAGGATCCTTTGAATCGTAAAAAGAATAACCACTAATTTTAAAAGTGCTTCTAGATGTCATATGAGTCTCAAATATACACATAACATCGATTTTTTGGTTCATCAACAAATATTGGAGCTCGTTTTTGTGTTGGCGGATGCCGTTTGCGTTCCAGAAATCACCAATTTGGCTTTAGAAGTAAACATAGTACCATCGAACAAACTCAGAGGTTGGTACAGGTTATAAGAAAAGCTCTTGAGGGAAAAAAGTACTGCTCCGTGCTATTTATCGATGTTTCACAAGCTTTTGACAAAGTATGGCATGAAGGCCTGTTAAACAAACTAATGTTCAACTTTCCAGGTAATATTTTCAACCTTTTAGAAAAGTATATAGCCGGTCAACGATTTATAATCAAAGAGGGAATCCAAATAAGTTTTTCTCAACCAATAGGGGCTGTATACTAGGTCCAGTTCTGTACTTGCTTTACACAGCAGATATGCCAACCAATAGTTTTACACACACGTTGACATTTGCTGATGATACTGCTTTCCTTAGTATTCATAAAGACCCTAAAGATCTTCGAACCAACTGCAACAACACGTAACCCAAGTTGAGAAATGGGCAAAGTTATGGGGAATAAAAATAAATGAACAAAAATGTACCCACGTAAGTTTTACTTTACGCAAAGAAACGTGCTCCCTAATCACTATTAACAACCATATGGTGCCTCAACGAACCGAACTAGGTATTCACCTAGATCGCCGCCTTACATGGGAGCCTCATATATATGCGAAGCTGACTCAAATTAAACTTAAAGCTGCTCAAATCCACTGGCTAATTGGTAGAAACTCTGTGCTACGTCTGGATTGTAAACTTCTACTCTATAACTCAATTTTAAAACCAATTTGGTGCTGCGGTATACAATTATGGGGCACTGCTTTCGCCTCTAACATAGAAAAAATACAACGTCGTCAAAACAAAATTCTGAGAATGATAATTGGTGCTCCTTGTTATATTAAAAACAGCAACAAACACAAGGATCTAGAAGTTCCACTAGTAATATGCGAAATCTTATACAAGTATTTAAATAAGCTAGAAACACTTCCAAATCCGCTAGCTCGAAGCATCCTGCAACAAAGTGGGCACACCCGCCTAAAAAGAAGGGATACTACTGCGCTTAGATGAAACCTTTTAAATTAATTAATTTTATTGGGAGAACTTAAATTTTAGCCTGGTACTGACTGGACTAATATTAAACACACTTAGTTTTAAGATTTGAATACTTATTGTTAGTTCGCTTAAGCGAAGATTCAATAATAAAAATATGACAAAAAAAATACCAATTTTTTCCTTTCTGCCCGAGCTCGCCTTAATTATGTAAATCAATAATTAGTAGCCCTGTACCAAATTTGGAGACTTTAGCTAAAAGGGTTATTGAGGCATGTGAAAAAACTATTAAATTTGTAAGCGAAAAAAATATCCTATAGCCTCTTCCGAGATATGTGGTATGTCTTTTGTGCAAGTTTAATTAAAATCGGTACTGTCGTTCTCTAGTTATAAGTCTTGTAACTAACACAAAATATTAAATTCTTTTATATACATACATATGTAAGATTAAAAGAAAACAGAAATAAAAAACTAAGTTATATACATAGGCAGTGTTATCAAGTTCAAAGTTTAAAAAAAAATGTTTAGAAATAATAAAAATTTAAACGTTTAAGTTCTCACCGTGGTTCTGGAAAATTTAAATATAGTGGCAAAGGCCATAAAGATATGCATAAAAAATTGACCTGGTTAATTTCTTTTTGAAAATATCATATTTTACAGATATGACTGATTCGGCCCAGGAAATGCTTCTTAGACTATTAGTATAATTTCATCTACCACGCATGTGGTACGAGTACTAAATTGTCATTAGTATTATCTGTACCGTTTGTTTTAGCACTCTTTAGGGCTAGTTACTACATTTTAAATAGTTATTTAAGTTATAAATAGTTATTTACCTTTAACTGATTTTTCAGTAAAAGTTGCAGAATCCAAGTGCTGATATTTGTGAAGTCTAACTACCTCTACCACTGAGTCAAATTTGTAGAGTGCATGTCGGATATCTTCTACAGGCAAGTCTTCAGGGATGTCTAAAACGTAAAGAGTAAATGTTTTCCTTGGACGGCATGGTATGGAAATCTGCAATAATTAAAAAATCGTTAATATTTAATAAGAACACTATACAAAAATGGTGCCCTGAGTACAAAAACAGTCGAAATTCTATGGATAAGTTTTTTTTAACTTTTTTTTTTTAAATTTTAGATTTTTAAAGAGTCTTCGTTGATTGCTTCATAGCTCAGAAACGCCGTACACAATTTTTTAATAAGAACACAAATGAATTTTACAAGAGTTTCTAGTAAATTAATCGGTGAAAATAATTTTTATGTGACAAGCATAAAACGTGGTAACATATACGAGACCAAAATCCAAGTAATCACGCGAATGCTAACCGCACGAAGGTAACAGAACTTAAAAAGTCAAACAAAAGCTCTAATACATACCAACTTAAAAATGCAAAAGGCCTCCAAGTAGTGATTAAGGTTATTGATTCAAATGTTGACCCAAATGAAATTAAAACAAGTTTGTGCATGAAGGGCTTTAGAGTCAAATCGGTATCAAACATAAGAAACAGGAAAAAATACCGTCAACCACTATTCCGTGTGGAGCTTGAGTCTGGTGATGTCAAATTAAGCGAAATGAGCAACACCAAATTAATGATTTAAAATATTTTGCATCATTGAGTGATAGTGGAAACGCCACGTAAGCAATCTGGGCCCGTACAATGCTTGAACTGCCAGGAATATGGCCACATCAAAGCTAATTGTTTTGTGTGTTGGGACCTACATGCTACGACCAAGTGCGCCAAACCAAAAGATGATCCTATGGTGAAGAAATGCAGCAATTGCTGTGGAAACTACACGGCCAACTATAAAGGCTGTCCTGTTTTCGATTCAGTAAGGTGCTCATTTAAGCCGAAAGGAGTTCCTGCTTTCCCCAGCCTTTAAATATATCAACTTAAAACCTTCATTAGCACAACCAACTTCAAGTCAAGTTTCTTTCACCAACGAATTACAGTCTTACCAGCCTATTGAACGTAAGTCTACCCAGCCTACAACAGAACAAGAGGGACAAACAAACGAACCAACCGGACCCAATTTTAGCCGCCTGCACTTAAAAAATTATTAAGGTAAAATCAATCTATTTAAAATAACTGAATATTCATTTAAAAACCGTTATTTAAATTAACAAAATTTTTTATTTAAATTCAGACATCAAAAAATTAACTTACATATTCGTCAAAAATTACTAGATTTTCTGTCATTTACAGCAAAACATAAAAATATTGTATTCAAATTTAACGGTTTGCTCTTTTACAGGCCATGCTTTAAAGGCCATGAACTGCCTCAGGATTTGTTTCTGGAACGCAAATGGCATCCACCAACACAAAATTGAGTTGTAATATTTTTAATAAACCAAAAAATTTAGGTCATGTTAATTTGTGAGACTCATATGACATCTAAAAGCACTTTTAAAATAAGTGGCTATACTTTTTATGAATTAAAGGATCCCCGAGATAGGTCATGTAGTGGCTTAGCTATATTAACTTAATCAAGAATCAAACACCAATGGCCACCTGTCTAAAAGTCATATACAAGCAATAGACGCACGTTGGGTTGAAATGGTTCGAAAGTGACGCTTAATTGAATTTTTAAAATTAAGTTTTTGTATTTATAATTGGTATTGGATAAAACTAGATAAAATTCTACATCACAATGTAAATTTTCAAGCATATATGTATCTTGTCAGCTGACTCCGTAGTGACGTGTCAAAGTGCAAAATTTTTTGCAATTTTTTTAAAAAGCTAAAAAGTAAAATTTTGCATTAAACGAGTCGATAATTTCCAAATTTAACGTTAACAAAGTGTTATTTTAAGAATGGAACCTTCAACTTCAGGTATTAAAATGTACAAAAATGATGTTGTGTTTTTGAAAATATGTGTGAAAATATTTTTGACGATTTTTTAAAAAGGTCCAAAACTGGCCTATTTTTTATGTTTCGTAAACTATAATTTCTAAGTTAGTTAAGTTTGGGTTTTGAATCTTATATTTTCTAAAAGTATGAAATCTTATCTTGATAACACAAAAAAGAAAATTTGCAGTTTTGTTGCTCCATTTTTTGCTATTAAGATTTTCTGTTTGAAGTCGTGTTTTTTCAAAGCCATGTATTTAACAAAACTAATGTGTATTTTGTTTTGCTATAGTCATTCGTTCAACATTCGTGAACAAGTTTCAGTCATATTTATTCACAAGAGTGTTAGAATGGTTTTGTATGACCCCTATAATATATAAATTTTTAGTTCATGGGGCCGAAATCATAAAATATGCCCTTTTACCGATCAGAAGAAGCTCAGGAAGCCAGAAATAAGGATTTTTAAAACGATAGGGAATACTTTGCTCGCAAATGCAGCCGAGAAAAGTCGAATGAAGATATTTTAAATAGATTCTTTCTCAGTTCAGATCCATTCATATCTAGTATTAATAAACAAAATGAGCGGAAAGAAAAGCAACAATTATTAAATTCCGAACTACAGCGTTTGTTATCGCCTATTATTTTTAAAAAAATACATGAAAGTGAGAGTAATGATAGCGAAGATTATGATGATGAAGGTGAGGATGAACATAATATGGTTTCTTTTTAAGTGTATGACAATTATTGATAAACAACAAAAACTATAAAAATTTATTTCGTTAATTTTTTAAAAAAGTTGTAAAATTCTCGAAATCCTTCAAAACCCAAATTCAGACTTTAAATTAAACTTATATTCATATTATGCAAAATGTATATTTATTTTTTTATTTTTTAGAAAGAAGACAATATAAGCTTTCCTTTGCTTATCATTTTTTTAAAAAATCACTTTCCATTTTAAAATTACGGCGAAAATTCTGAAACAAACTATAATTTTCCGTGTATCTTTTTTTCAGAATATGCATTTTTAACGATTAAAAAAAATTTAAATTACGGCTCCCATGAATTAATCGCCACTTTCCGTGTCATCGAACCCACTGTGAGACGTCTATATTGTTGAATTTTTCCATAATCTCGTTATTTAGTCAGTTTATTGTCCATCCAGGTTCTTTATAACGCAGGGTCAATACTACAGTTTTAACAAATCTTTGGGTCCCCGCTTTATATCCACTGAAGACTATAGCGCTAACCACACGTACTGCGTCTCCCGTCTAATAAGTCCCCAGGTCGTGTTTTGTATGATTCTGTATCGGAAACAGGACTTTATGTTGTTTCAATTGTACAACCAACATGTTGGCCAACTGACCACAATAAAATACCAGACGTAATAGATTTTGGCGTAGCAAAAGGTATATCGCCTGAGCTTATTGAAGCTCGAGCCTCCTTGGATTTAACTTCTGATCACTCACCCACAATAATCACTATTTGCAGTCCTCCACAAATAGCAACTAGTAATTTTTTTCTTATCTTAAAAAGTGAATTGGTTAAAATATAAGAAATATATTAGTATACACTGCTCGGAGAACCAAACGCTAAAAACTTCCGGAGACATGGATGATTGTCTGAGCGTCCTAAATGAAAACATTAAAAAAGCTGTTGAACATGCGTCTTCTACCTACTGGAAGGCGAGGTACAATAAAATTTTCTCTGACGATGTGGAAAAGCTTGTGTGTATCTAAAAAAAGAAGAGCCCACAGGGTATGGCAAAAACATACTTAGATCGCGACTCCTCAGACAAATTATTTCCTATGGCGATCAGCCAGGCGGCTTAAAAGACCAATTATCGCAAAACCACCACTGCGTAATCTGAGAGGATACTGGGCTGAAAAGACGGAGATAAATGCGATCTATTTTCAACTCATTTAAAAAACGTGTTCACCCTTAATACATGCACAGACGTGCATGTTTCCAGACGTCCTTTAGAAATACGTTTTCGATTTGCAGATGTTGTAGAGGTTTTGCTAACCTTAATGGTAAAAATGCTCCTGGCGTTGATAAAATAAGCAACAAAATGCTCTTTGAGCTTACTTTTACAGCCAAAAGAATAAATCTTTTTTTTAACGCGATAATTCGGCTTGAACATTTCCCGTCTATATGGAAAGTTGCCTTAGTAACGATGATTCCTAAGCCTGGCAAAGATCTTTCGAAGGTACAGTCTTTTAAGCCTATAAGTTTGTTTGCCTAAATTGTTTGAAAAATTGCTAAAAAAAAAACAAGCTGAATACTATCTTGAACGACAACAACTGCATTCCAAATCACCAATTCGGCTTTAGAAGTCAACATAGTACCATCGAGCAAACTCACAGGTTGGTATAGGTAATAAGAAAAGCCTTTGAGGAAAAGAGTACTGCTCCGCGCTATCTATTGATGTTTCACAAGCTTTCGACAAAGTATGGCATGAAGGCCTGCTAAACAAACTAAAGTTCAACCTTCCAGCAAATATTTTCCCTCTTTTAGAAAAATCCATAACCAGTCGACAATTTATTATCAAAGAAGGAAACCAAATGAGTTCTTCTCAACCAATAGGGGCTGGTGTACCTCAAGGGAGTATACTTGGTCCAGTTCTGTACTTGCTTTACACATCAGATATACCAACCAATAGTTTTACACACACGTCGACATTTTCTGATGATACTGCTTTCCTTAGTATTCATAAAGATCCTAAAGAGGCTTCGAACCAACTGCAACTACACCTAACCCAAGTTGAGAAATTGACAAAGTTATGGGAAATAAAAATTAATGAACAAAAATGTACCCACGTAACTTTTACTTTACGCAAAGAAACGTGCTCCCCACTCACTATTAACAACCATATGGTGCCTCGACGAACCGAGACAAAATATCTTGGTATTCTTCTAGATCACCGCCTCACATAGATGCGAAGCTGACTCAAATGAAACTTAAAGCTGCTCAAATCCACTGGCTGATTGGTAGAAACTCTGTACTATTTCTGGATTGTAAACTTATTCTCTACAACTCGATTTTAAAACCAATTTGGTGTAACGGTATACAATTATGTGGCACTGCTTCCGCCTCTATCAATACAAAATGCTGAGAATGATAACTGGTGCTCCTTGGTATATTAAAAACAGCAACATCCACAAGGATCTAGAAGTTCCACTAGTAAAATGCGAAATCTTAAACTATGTGGACAAGTATTTAAATAAGCTGGAAACACATCCAAATCCGCTCGCTCGAAGCATCTTGCAACAAAGTGGGCACACCCGTCTAAAAAGAAGGGACACTACTGCGCTTAGATGAAACCTTTTAAATTAATTTATTTTGTTGTGAGAACTTAAGTTTTAGCCTGGTACTGACTGGGCAATAATAAAAACTAGACAAAAAAAAAGAAGAATAAATTAGTTAAAATATAAAAAAATTTATCAGCACTCACTGCTCAAAACACCAACCGCTAAAAACTTCCGAAGACATTGAGTAGCTTCAACAAAAATTTTAAAAAAGCCATTAAACATGCTTCTTCTACCTACAGTCAGATATAACAAAATTTATTCAACCGATATTGAAAAGCTTTTATATGAAAAAAGGAGTGCGAAAGTAACAATGGCAAAAGTGAGGATCGCCCCAACTTAAAAATAAGCTAAAAAAATGTACAAACCTATTGAAAACATTGCTAGAAGTACACAGAATGTCATCAATGAAGGAATACCTGGAAGGCGTATATGCGTCTTAAAAGACACGTTATCGCAAGACCAACACTGCGAAATCTGAAAGGATCATGGGCAGGAAATGACCAAAAAAAATGTTCTTAGAGCTACCCTTTACAGCTAAAAGAATAACTGTTTTTCTTTTGATTGCTTTAATACAGCTTTCCCGACAACATGGAATGTAGCCGTAGGGAAGATGATTCCTAAGCCTGGTGGAGGCTTATAGGCCTATAAAATTATTACCCACAATGTCAAAATTGTTGGAGAAACTGCTTAAAAAGGAGCTGGCCCCGATCTTGAATGATCACAACTGCATTTAAGATCACTAATTCGGCTTTAGAAGTCAACATAGTACCATCGAACTAGCCCACAGGATGGTACAGGTTATAAGAAAATCCTTTAAGAAAAAGAAGTATTTCTCCCCGCTTTTAATCGGTGTCTCTCAAGCATTCGATATGGTACGAAAGCCTTTAAATCAAACTAAAACTCAATCTACCAGATAATATCTCCAACCTGCTAGAAAAATACTTAGCCGGCAGACAATTTATGATCAAATTTGGTACTTGCTTTACAAAAGGAGATATGCCAATCAATAGTTTTACACACATTTGCTAAGGAAACTGCTTTTTGTAGTATTCATAAAGACCCTAAACAGGCTTCGAACCAGCCACAACAATATGTAACCCAAGTTGAGAAATGGGCCTCAACAATCCGAGACAAAATATCTTGGTATTCACCTTGATCGCCGCCTCACATGAAAGCTTCATAGAGATGCGAAACTGACGCAAATTAAACTTAAAGCTGTTCAAATCCATTGGCTAATTGGTAAAAACTCTGTGCTACGTCTTGATTGCAAACTTCGACTATACAACTCGATTTTAAAATCAATTTGGTACTACGGTATTCAATTATCGGGCACTACTTCCGCTTCTAACATAAAAAAATACAACGTCGTCCCAATAAATTTGTAAGAATGATTATTGGTTCTCCGTGGTATGTCTTAAACAGATACAACCATAAGGATCTAGAAGTCCCACTAGTTAAATGCAATATCTTGAAATATTATGAGAAGTATTTAAACAAGCTGGAAACACATCCAAATCCGCTCGCTCGAAACATCCTGCAACATAGTTTCATATAAAAAACTTTAAATGCATTTTTCTCGGAAAAAAAAGAGCTAGAGAGAAAAGCAAAATATCTGTGATCACTACCAATTTTGACCCAAAAGTCGATTTTTTGAGTATTTTCATATAAAAAGTTTTAAATGTGTTTTTCTCGGAGCTAGAGAGAAAAGATCAAAAATCTGTGATCACTACCAGTTTTTACCCAAAAGTCAATTTTTTGAGTCCTGGCATATAAAAAACTTTAAATGCGTTTTTCTCGGAAACCTTAGGAGCTATAGGCAAAAGGACAAGAATCTGTGATCACTACCATTTTGATTAATAAGGTGGATTTTTTGAGTATTTTCATATAAAAAAAACTAGAAGATCTAGAGGATTTTATTTTGACGGCGTTGAATTTTTTCAAGGTTTGAGGAAGCAGTGCCCCATAACTGTATCCCGTAGCACCAAATCGGTTTCAAAATTGAGTTGTAGAGTAAAAGAATACAGGATCCAGGTGAATGCCAAGATATTTCGTCTCAATTCGTTGAGCCACCGTATGGTTGTAAATGAGAATTAAGGGGCACGTTTCCTTGGGTAAAGTAAAGGTTACGTTGGTGCATTTTTGTTCATTTATTTTAATACCCCATAACTTTGCCTATTTCTCTATTTCGGATACGTGATGTTAAAGTTTTTTTTGAGGCCTCTTTAGGGTCTTTATGATTACTGAGAATGTAAACGTATCAGTAAGATTGTTTGTGGGCACATTTGCTGTGTAAAGCAAATTCCTTCTTTTATCATAAATTCTCGGCCAGTTATGTACTTTTTCAAAAAATTAAAGATATTCACTGGTAAGTTCAGCTTTAAATTATTTAACAGGGCTTCATGCCAAACTTTATAAAGGCTTGAGAGACTTTTCTAAAGGGCGCGGAGCAATATTTCTTTTCCTTAACGTCTCTTCTTATAACCTGCACCCAGAGTTGGGCAAAATACATGATTTGCAGTATTTGAAATACAAAATACAAAATACTTCTTCCGCTTGTATTTCAGATACAAAATACCAAATACTTTCAAGTCGAGTATTTGATATACAAAATACAGTATTTTAGTATCTTTTATTTGAAATACAAAATACATTTATAACCATTAATCAATCAATCGGTAAAACATGAGATTCCTTTTATGAACACCAGGGGCCAAATTACGGCACTCGTGAACGAGTAAACTTTCGTATCGAATGAAATTTCGTCCCGTACCGAATGAATGGATTACCGCATTCGATAACTCACGTATCGAAATTAAAATAGAATGTAATAGATATTTTTTGCATTGTAATTGAATGAAAACATATGTTTTAGTAAAAAATTACAACTTTGTTAAAAAAAGGAAACACAAAATTTTGCTGTTATATTGTTTTTAAGTAATTAATAAAAAAAAAAAACAAAATAAAAATGACTTCATTAGTTTTGTTGTATTTATCTTCTGACTCAGAGGATGAATCTGATACTATGCGTATAAGAAGAAAAATACGGGTTAAAAGTGATCCACTGTCATTGTCAGCTACTGAGTAAGTAAATTGCACCATTTAAACAAAATTTCGTTTAAAACTTTATCATTTAAGGTTTGTTAAGCGTTTTGAGTTTCAAAAGAGGCATTTCATTTTATTCTTTGTGAGCTAAATTTTGAAGGACATACTATGTCTACTGCCATACCACCAAAGCTGCAGCTGGCCGTAACATTATCACTTTTAGCCAGAGGATCTTTTCAACATACCACTGGAAATGACTATTTAATTGAAATAAGTCAGAGCGGAGTTTGCAAAACGCTTAACAAAATGATAAAAGAAATAGATTATAAGCTGTGTGCAAAATTAAATAAATTTTTACCAGAACAGTCTGCTTTATGCTCGGAAGCGTTCATGCAGAAATTTAAATTCCCTGGCGGCAAATATAAATTCGCAATATAATGCTAGCTTTATGTAACATTTCCTTTATTTCTTAGTGATTGGTTGAGTTGAGTTTTAGGGTTAATTGTTCCCATAATCTTTTTAAAGTTTATTTTCCTTGACTGCAATTTGGTAATTTATTTTTGGCCAAGTTAGGGTGATCAACCATAAATTGAGCCATTATATCCTTTTGCTTTCCATTTATTTTGTTAATATTGGTCCTAAAATGTTTATTTTTTTATTTATTTATAGCTTCAACTAAAATTTGTATAAAAACTTACATTTTGTCTACCTTCACTGTCTATTGTTGCACATAAAATAAATTTCGAATGCTGTTTATCTTACGAACAACTTTTCGTTAGCCAGCACTCGATAGCGTACTCGTTAACGAATGCTATCATCAGAAATTACGATAGCTCTTACTCGATAACGAATGCGGTAATCTCAAAAGCAAATATTACGAACAATTTTACTCGATCACGGATGCCGTAATTTGGCCCCAGATTTTTTTAAAGTTTAATCAGATAAGCAGCCTCTTGTTGGAAAATATATAAATCCTGCTAAAGAAAAGAATCTTTCTACAGGTCCTAATGAACTGACTGGTGTCAAATTTTATGAAAATAGCTCTCTGCAAGGCACATACAAGATAAACCCAAGGCGAATTCAAAAAATTCGCCCACTGCATTTCCTTTTTTTGCTTAAACGTCAGAAAAATTAAAAATTTCATATAAAATTAAATTTTTATAACGTGAAAATGTCAAATTGATTTTAATCAGCTGGGCTCTTAATATTACCTGGTTGAATGTTTCTTGGTTCTCTGTATGTGAAAAATAAATTAAATTAAAAGTAAAGTAAAGTAAAGTAATATCAAGGCAAATTCAAAAATTCGCCCTCTGCATTTCTTTTGTATACGCTTCACATAGTGATAAGGGTATATATCAGTTTGTCATTCCGTTTGTAATTTCTTTATTATCCGTTTGCAACCTCATTAATTATATATATTTTGGATCCTTATAGATAGCAAAGTTGATATAGCCATGTCCGTCTGTTGAAATCAAGTTTCCGGAGTCAAATAAAGTGATACAGACCAGTTATTGGTGTCAAACTATTGCAAATACCCTGGAAACAATCGTTTTATAAAATTAGCAAAATCGGTTTACTATTGACCGAGATATAAACGAAAACTCATAATAATCCATTTTTTTAGGACAAAAGCCGTGCATATATCCCTATGTATCTCAGTAAAAATAGTCATTCTTGCCACAAAATTTTTTTGGTTTGGGGCAGAAGAAGGTGTAGCTCCCATACAAATTACCAGTTTTTATGCAATTTTTGATACGCTGTAACTCGGAAACTATAACAGCTATCGACTTCTAGTGTTCTACGAAAAGTGATAAGATGATAAGACCTACATTTTGGGAAAAAATTTGGGTAGGGGCAGGGGAGGGGTAGCTCCCTTTTATAGTAACAATTTTTATGAAATTTTCGATACGCTATATTGCGAAAACTATAAGAAAAATCGACTTCAAATGGTCTGCAAAACGTAATTGGACAATAAGGCCTACACTTTGGAGAAAAAAAATTTGGGTTGTGACAGGGGTAAGGGTAGCTTTCATACGAATTAACAATTTTTAAAAAATTTTCGATACGCTATATATCGACTTCTAGTCTTCTACAAAAAGTAATTAGATGATAAGACCTACATTTCGGGGAAAAAATTTGGGTAGTGAAAAGAGAAGGTGTAGCTTTCTTACAAATTAACAATTTTTATCAAATTTTCGATACACTATGTCTCGGAAACTATAACAGCTACTGACTTCTAGTGTTCTACAAAAAGTATTTCGATGATAAGACCTACATTTTGGAAAAAAAAGTTGGAGAGAAGCAGGGGGGCGAGAAGATCCTATGAAAATCAACAACCTTTATTAACCTTTTAATACGAATAATGTCGAAAACTTTTATAACTCTGGACCTTACACCTTCTTCATCTATTTCTATTATCTATACTGACGTTAAAATTTTGTAAAGTTTTTCTATGGACTTTAAAACTGGCAGAAGGTATTTTTTTTATATTATTTGCAGTTCAAAATAACTCGGCGGGGTATTTTAAAAGGCCAATGTGCGGGGTATATAAGATTCGACACAGTAAAAAATATAGCGATCTAACTTGTTGTGTTTAAAAGTATGAATGTCAAAAAATTTTGATTTTTGTACAAAATTAAATTTTTTGACATTTACATATTTTAAAATATCCGCTGAGCTCTTGATATTACCTGAATGAGTAAGCACTGGAAAAGAACGTGCCTTGATAAGGCGAAGACATGATTGAATACGAAGACAAAGTTTCCATTCGGTTTTTTATGGAAATTGTAACATTTTTTAATTTTGCTAATGACAACTTTTGGTATAACAAAAAATTTTATTTTGAAAAATGTATTTTGACATCATAAGTATTTCAAATACAAAATACAAAATACTTCAGTGTTACGTATTTCAAATACAAAATACATTAGAAGGTGGTATTTCAAATACAAATACAAAATACGTATTTGAAATACAAATACATATTTCAAATACAAGTATTTGAAATACTGCCCAACTCTGGGTACGATGTTAGCTTCCAAAGCCAAATCGTTGATGTGGAATACAGTTTTTGTCATTCAAGATCGGAGTCATATTCTTTCTAAGAAATTTTTCAAACAGTTTTGACTAAGTTGGTAGCAGACTTATGGACTCCACCTTCGAACAATCTTTACCAGGCTTAGGAAACATCTTTACTAATGCAACCTTCCATATCGGTGGGAAATGTTCAAGCCGTATTATGGCGTTAAAAATTAAAAAGAATTATTATTTTACCTGTAAAAGGTAGCTTTAAAAGCATTTTGTTTCTTATTTTATCGACGCCAAGAGTTTTTTTATTGCTTAGGTTAGCGATAGCTTCAAACACATCTGGGAATCGGAAACCCTATTTGTGAATTAAAATATATTTTGCATCGTAGAGTTGTACAGTGCTTGGACTGCCAGGAGTACGGCCATACCAAAGCTTATTGTAAACTGCCTTCTGTTTGTGTTGTGTGTATGGAACTGCATGCCACGACCAAGTGCGATAAGCCAAAAGATGACCCAAAGCTGAGGCAGTTGCGGCGAAATCCACACTGCCAACTATAGAGGTTGCTCTGTTTTTGGTTTAGTAAGACGCGCATCTAAGACTAAAATAGTTTCTGACCTTCAAAGCAGTTAAACACAGCATCTACTACTATGCTTCCATTAACACAACCAATAAGAAGTCAAGTTTCTTATGCTAACGCACTAAAGTTTAACCAGCCAAGATCGCCACAAGAGAAGCCAACAAATGAACCAACTGGTGATTTACTTATATTAGTGCATGTATTTACAGGGAATACGTTTTTTAATTGACTTGGGAGCAGATCTCACTTTTTTCTTCATTTTTTGCCCAGAATCAGGTAACGTAGTGGTGGTTTTGAAATAACGGGTCTTTTGAGACGTCTAGCAGATCACCATAGGAAGTAATTTGTCTGGGGAGCCGCATCTAGGCCTTTTTTATAGTTTTTCCTTGAAGACATTCTGTGTACCTCTAGCAAACTTTTTAATTGGTTTGTGCATTTTTCCGGCTCAGTTTTAAGTTTGGGCGATCTATGCTTTTCCTTTTCTCTCCTGGCTCTCCTTTTTTTCAGATAAAAGCTTCTCCAGATCAGCAGAAAAATTTTTGTCGTACTTGGCCTAATGGTTAATAGAATAAGCATGTTTAATGGCTTTTATAATGTTTTCACAAAGGCTGTTCAGACAATCATCGATGTCTCCGAGTGATCTGAGCGGTTGGTTTTCCGAGCAGTTCGTGCTGATATTTTTTCTCTATTTCAACCGATTTACTCTTCTAGTTGAGAAAAAAATCACTAGTTGGTATTTGGTTAGGACTGCAGATAATGATTATTGTGGGTGAACGGTCAGCAGATAAATAAAACGAGGCTTGAGCATCAAAAAGTTCCGGGGATATACCTTTTGCTACGAAATATTATTGTGATAGGTAGGTTGGTTGTCCAGTTGAAATAACGTTATGTCCCATTTTTGACATGTTATCATACAAGATTGTTATCTGGGACTAATTAGGCGGGACCATCAGGACGTGTTCTTAGCATTTGTGCTGTGTTAAAGATTGTTATTATGCAAATGCGAAAAAGTTCCACCAGTCTGTTTAGTTTTATGAATTTGCAAACCGCTGACGTATTTTCCATAATCCAAATTACCCAATAAATTATTAAATTTTTCTTTTTACCTCCCGTTTTTATCGATTACCGATTAGCATCGATAGTATAGCAAATAATCGGAGCTTATATGCGAACCCTGGGTTACCATGTAAAAACGCCCATTTCAATAGTATTTGACATATTACGATTTTTTTTGGGATAAACCCATGTGATAAATGAAAGTAAAAGGTCTTTCCGGTATTCTGGTAATAAATGTTGGAGAGAAAGGTTGTGAACAAAAAACCTAGTTTGTTATATAACGTGATTTATTTTTTTTACCTTAAAATTAATTTAACGGGGAAATGACAATAATTTTGAAAAAGGAAGCAAAATTATTATTCTTACACCCCTCGTCTTCAATAAACGTTTAAATATTCAACACCAGCTACAGCTACCCAGTTTAAAATTTCTTTCAACTTAACCTCAACTACTGGTGTACAGTGAAGCTTTCATCCAGGCCCTGGAGTCACTTTTTTTTGGGGAATTGGTAATCTTAAAATTATTATTGAGGTGCGGTGTTTTTAAGAACAGCCTTTACACGCAGATGCCTTATTTAAGATGAGCTTATGAATTCATACCCATGTGGGTTTTTTTTTGTTGGTAAAAAGTGCCAATTTATATAATTGGATTATATATAATGGTTTTGTTAAAGATTTGTTATATTATTTAACTTTATAAACTTTAACAACATAAACAAGATTTAAACTGTTTAAGTAAAGAATAATCCTGTAATGCATTCAAATATTAGTCTTATATGTGTTTCATGTTAACAAGACCCTAAAAATTCGAAAAGAAAACAAAACAAAAATCCACCTCTGGTTTTAGAACTTATTTATTAAATTGGTATTAAACGTATAACTATTATAATTTAGTTTTAAAATCTACTTTTTGTTATTAATTTGTGGTTTTTTTTCTTTTCATATCATACTTTTTTGTCTGCTTATTACTCGTGAAAAAAGGAGAGCGCGAAGATTATGGCAACAGCATAGATCGCCCCAACTTAAAACGAAGCTAAAAGAGTGTACAAATCGCTTAAAAAACTTGCTGATAGTACACAGAATTGCATCAATTAAGAAGTATTTGGAAGGTCTAGACGCGACTCCTCAAACCAATTATTCTCAATGGCGATCAGCCAGTCGTCTCAAAAGACCCGTAATCGCAAAACCACCACTGCGCAATCTAAGAGGATCCTGGGCTAGAAGTGATGAAGAAAAAGCGATCTACTTGCAAGCCATTTAAAAAACGTGTTCACTCCTAATACATGCACTGACGTGAGGGAATTACCGCCTGTTGTTTCTAGACGTCCTATAGAAATACGTTTCCGATATTCAGATGTGGTAGAAGCTATTGCTAACCTTAATGATAAAAAAGCTCCTGGCGTTGATAAAATAAGCAACAAAATGCTCATTGAGCTACCTTTTACAGCAAAAAGAATAATTCTTTTTATTTTTAATGCCAAAATACGGCTTGAACAATTTCCACCAATATAGAAAGTTGCCTTAGTTAAGATGATTCCTAAGCCTGGTAAAGATCCTTCTAAGGTGGAGTCTTATAGGCCTATAAGTTTGTTACCAACTTTGTCAAAACTGTTTGAAAAGCTGCTTAAAAACAAGCTTACTCCGATCCTGAATGAAAACAACTGCATTCCAGATGTCTGAGGAGTCGCGTCTAGACCTTCCAGGTACTCTGTCAGTGATGCAATTCTGTGAGCCTCCAACAAGCTTTTTAGTTGGGTTGTACATTCTTTCAGCTTAGTTTTAAGTTGGGGCGATCTATGTTTTTGCCATTCCCTGTGGGCTCTTCTTTTTTCAGATACCAGCTTTTCCACATCTTCAGAGAAAATTTTGTTGTACCTAGTCTGGCGGTAGGTAGAAGACGCATGTTCAACGGCTTTGTTAATGTTTTCATTTAGGACGCTCAAACAATCATCTATGTCTACGGGAGTTTTTAGCGGTTGATTCTCCGCGCAGTGAGTACTAATATATTTTTTTATATTTCAACCAATTAATTCTTTTAGATAAGAAAAACTCACTATCTGCTATTTGGTGAGGACTGCAGATAGTGATTATTGTGGGTGAGTGGTCAGAAGATAAATCCAAGGAGGCTTGAGCCTCAATGAGCTCCGAGGATATACCTTTTGCTACGCCAAAATCAATTACGTCTGGAATTTTATTGTGGTCTGTTGGCCAGTAGGTTGGTTGTCCAGTTGAAATAACATAAAGTCCCATTTCAGACATGGCATCATACAAGACACGACCTCTGGGACTAATTAGGCGGGAGCCCCAGTATGTGTGCTTGGCGTTATAGTCTCCAGCAGCTATGAAGCGGGGACCTAATGATTTGTAGAAACTGTTGTACTGATCCTTCGTTATGGAGAATCTGGGTGGACAGTAAACTGATGAAATAACAAGGTTATGGAAAAATTCATCAACGCAGACGTTCGTAGCTTGGATATAACATTCCGAGAGGCCACCCAACCATTGGTGTTTAATTCTTGATTTGATTAGAATAGCCGAGCCACCACATGATCTATCCCTAGGATCCTTTGAATCGTAAAAAGAATAACCACTAATTTTAAAAGTGCTTCTAGATGTCATATGAGTCTCAGAAATACACATAACATCGATTTTTTGATTTATCAAGAAATATTCGAGCTCGTTTTTGTGTTGGCGGATGCCGTTTGCGTTCCAGAAACAAACCCTGAGGCAGTTCATGGTCTTTTAAGCATAGCCTGCAGAAAAGCAGACTGCATTTTTTGCATCATGTTGGCCATTTGCGCCATAATCTGCGTAAATTGTGTGACCATATTGTCAATTACGGCTTCTAGGCGGCTAAAATTAGGCCCGGTTGGTTCGCTAGTTGGCACTTCTTGTTGTGTTGTAGGCTGGGTAGACTTACGTGAATTAGGCTGGGTAGACTTTAATGCGGCGGCGTAAGAAACTTGATTTGTAGTTGGTTGTGCCAATGGAGGCATATTTGTAGTTGGTATATTTAAAGGCTGGGGAGGGGCAGGAACTATTTTCGGCTTAGTTGAGCGCATAACTGAATTGAAAACAGGACAACCTCTATAGTTTGCAGTGTGGTTTCCCCCGCAGTTGCTGCATTTCTTCATCCTAGGATCATCTTTTGGCTTGTCGAACTTGGTCGTATCGTGCAGATCCCCACAGACAACACAAACAGAAGGCAACTTACAATAAGCTTTAGTGTGGCCATATTCCTGGCAGTTCAAGCACTGTACAGGCCCAGATCGCTTGTGTGGCATAATATATCTCAAATTATAAATGGGGTGAGTTTCACTCTTTTTCAATTTGATATCACCAGGCTCAAGCTCCACTCGGAATAATGGTTGGGGGTGTTTTTCCCTGTTTCTCATATTGGATACAGTCCTAACCATAAACCCTTTGCTTAACAAACTGGTCTTGATCTCTTCTGGGCCAACATTAGAATCAATGCCTTTAATAACTACCTGAAGGCCTTTTGCGGTCTTGAGTTGGTAGGTATAGAAGTTTTTGCTGAGTTTCTCGAGCTCGGAAACCGTAGCGCGGTAGGCGTTTTCATGGTTTACTTGAATTTTTGTCTCAAATATGTTACCGCGTTTAACATTTGACACATAAAAGTTATTTTCCCCAATCAAACTGACTAAAAACTTGACGAGATCATTTGAGTTTTTTTCCCTCAAATAAATGGGAGGTGGCTTAAAGGCCTTTCTTTCACTAACTGGGGCCTCATTATCCTCTTGCAAAATTGCAAAACGATTTTGCGATGAGGTTGGCCTTTCATCGTCTTTTAAAATTTTTGCAGGTTGAGATGCTTCTGCCGATTTAGGGCTTCTTCCCCTTTTAAGCACTGTCACGTAGCGGTCCATCCCTACCTGGATCTTAGGTGCTGGTGCAGAAATTAAGGTTGATGCGGCTTTAGCAGCTGCAGGTTCAATTCCAGAGTTTGATAATGGTGACCGCGACAAAGATGGTTCCTCAGAATTTTTTTTATAATTATTAAATAGAGATTGGGCTAAATTTGTCCCTTGTTCAGTACATTTATTTAAATTAGGCGCACTTGAACTAAGATTGTTTGTAATTATTTTTGGCCTTGCATTTAAATAATTCCTATTAAATTCAGGGTCTCTTATGTTCTCATTGCTAACACTTGTGGAACTTAACACAATGTAAGCATTTCGGCTATTAGGCCCACTGTCACTACGATTACTGTTACTCATTAACAGTTCGCTTTTTTTTATTTAGTTTGTTGTTATTGTTTTTCTTTTCTCACTTTTTGTGTATATCTATATGTATATTAATAAATTCGTTTGCTACTTATTACTAATATCACCTATTAACAATATTACACTCGCGTACACACGTCCGTACACTACGAGATTAAGAGAGCAACAAACTAATAATAATAATAATAATAATAATAATAATAATAATAATAATAATAATAATAATAATAATAATAATAATAATAATAATAATAATAATAATAATAATGATAATTATAAAAAAAATAATAAATATAATAATAATTATAATTATAATAATAATAAAAATAATAATAATAATAATAATAATAATAATAATAATAATAATAATAATATTTTATTTTTTTTTTTCCATTTATTTATTTCATTTATTAAAGCTAGCCATACGAAGCCTCAGGGGCTTGTCTGTCGGCAAGTTTAACAAAAAAACAAAGGTACAAAATCAGTTAAAGTAATTACAAAAAAATTATACTAATTATAATATAAATATGCAACGGGTTCGCTAATAATTTGAAAGAAAATGTCGAAAAAGTATTACATAATTGTGAAATAAGGACAATAATAGAATCGAACACAACTTTTGTTAAGTCGTTGTATTTGGAAACCACATATAACGAAGAAATTTATAATATAATAAGAACTTTAAGCGTAAAAAAAAGTCCAGGTATTGATGGAATCAGGCCAATTGACCTTAAAAATAATGTTGATACAATAGCACCAGTAATAACACATTTAATAAACCTTATAATTGAAACTGCTATAATACCTCAAAACCTAAAAATTGCTTACGTTCGTCCAATTCACAAAAAGGGCTCTAAATCAAATTTTGAAAACTATAGACCGATATCTATACTACCTGTTGTTGAAAAGATTATGGAAGAAATAATATGTCTAAGGCTAACAGAATACACCAGCAAATATAAAGTTATAAGTGAGAATCAGTTTGGATTCCATAAAGGGCAAAACATTAATAAATTACTTGGCAACTTTTCTGATTACATAAATCACCAACTCAGTAAAAGTAACCACTGTCTTACATTGTTTATAGATTTTACAAAAGCTTTCGATACTCTATCTCACCAAAAATTATTAAATATGCTTGAGAAAATTGGAATAAGAGGACATTGTCATACACTTTTTGAAAATTATCTCTCACTTAGAAAGTTCCATGTTAAAATCTTTAACAATATAAGCGAAGATGTCACTATGAGTCATGGAGTTCCACAGGGATCAAAATTAGGCCCAGTATTGTACTTGCTATACACGAATGAACTCATAGAAAGGCTAACGGCATCCAGAGTATTTGCGTATGCTGATGACACAGCCATTGTAGTAGCACACAAAAACATTAGTGAAGCAACAACAACTATGCAACAACAATTAGATACAGCGATACGATGGTGCCATGATCATGGGTTAGTAATAAATGCATCTAAGACAAAACTAATGCATATCAAGTGCCCTAAATTTCGCTATGAGGACATTAGGATAAAGTTTCATGACAACGAATGTTTACACAAGCACAAAACAAAACAAATTAACTACGATGGCGACCAATGCAAAACTAATATTGAAATTGTTAACACATATAAATATCTAGGAGTATATGTCGATCAAAACTTCAAGTGGAAAGATCACATAGAGGAGGTTCGAAATAAGCTGCGGAGAGCTTCTTTTATGTTGCATCGATTATGTTATTGCTCAAACGACATCGTCATGAGACAAGCGTATTTCGCACTGGCCGAATCGCATATTCGTCATGGAATTACTGCGTGGGGAAACTCAGTTTACTGCAACAAACTACAACAAACACAAGACCAAGTACTTAAAATTTTAAAAACCTATACAGATAATGGGATCATGCAACAAACACATCAAAACAACACAGAAACGCTTCAGAACAGCAGTATAGCTAAAGACGGTAATATGTTAAATGTCAACAGCATATTTAAAACAACAATAGCTATAGAATTTTATAATGATAGCAGATATCTAAATAATATTGACCACGTCTACCAAACCCGATCAAAAGATGGAGGAAGATTCAAAGTTCTAAACAACTATGGAAAAAGTACGTTAGCAGTAACGCTACCGCGAGTTTTCAACACGTTACCAAATGAGATCACATCAAAAGCAAGTAATCCAAGCCTGAGAAAAAAAGTACTGAAGAATCACTTTTTAAGTATCCAGCACTAAAAATATAAACTTTTTTTTTATAATTAAATGTAAATTTTTATAATCTTCTGTATTTAGTATAATTTTTTTGTAATTACTTTAACTGATTTTGTACCTTTCCTTTGTTTTTTTGTTAAACTTGCCGACAGACAAGCCCCTGAGGCTTCGTATGGATAGCTTTAATAAATGAAATAAATAAATGAAAAAAAAAATTAATATTTTTATTATTATTATTATTATTATTATTATTATTATTATTATTATTATTATTATTATTATTATTATTATTATTATTATTATTTTTATTGTTAATATTATTACTATTATTATTATTATTATTATTATTATTATTATTATTATTATTATTATTATTATTATTATTATTATTATTATTATTATTATTATTATTATTATTATTATTATTATTATTATTATTATTATTATTATTATTATTATTATTATTATTATTATTATTATTATTATTATTATTATTATTATTATTATTATTATTATAATAATACTGAAAATTGTGCACATACATACAGACACATAATAAATAAATATAAACAATAGAGCTTTTATTTAGTAAACATTTTTCTGTTGACAAATAGACGACAGCTTTACTCAAAATGTGAGCTTTAAAAATTGTTTTAAAGTATTATTTTTAAAAAAATAATAATTTTTTGTTTTTTAAATTATATAAGCGTAATAATTGTTTAAATGTTAATGTGTTTTTTTTTTGGTACATTTTTGTATATTTTTAGTTTTTTTCCTGAAGAAGAGCACCGATGGTAGCTCGAAATATTGAAACAAAATTCAAATACATAAAAATATTCTTATAAAACAAAAAAGAGTTTTATTGAAGATACTTGACCTTGAGCCCATAAAAATCATTTTAATTAATAATCGTAAGGTCGGAAAAATAAGATATACTTATAACTATATATTATTATTATTATTATTATTATTATTATTATTATTATTATTATAATTATTATACCCTTCACATAGTGATAAGGGTATATATCACTTTGTCATTCCGTTTGTAATTTCTTTATTATTCATTTGCGACCCCATAAAGTATATATATTCTGGATCCTTATAGATAGGGAAGCCGATTTAGCGATGTCCGTCTGTCCGTCTGTTGAAATCAAGTTTCTGGAGTCAAATAAAAATATACAGACCAGTTAATGGTGTCAAACTATTAGAAATATCCTGGAGACAATCGCTATTTAAAATCAACAAAATCGGTTCACTATTGACCGAGATATAAGCGAAAACCCAAAGTAACCCATTTTTTTAGGACAAAATCCGTGCATATATCCCTATATATCTCAGTAAGCATAGTCACTCTTGCCACAAAACTTGGCACGGATACTCCTAAAGAAGGGACCTAAACAATGGAAAAATATTTTTCAGATAGGACCAGGGGAAGGGGTATTTTTCCTACAATTGCACAAATTTGGTGAAATATTTTATGCGCTATATCTCGTAAACTATAACAGCTATCGACTTAAAATGTTCTACAAAAAGTAATTGCACGCTAAGGGCTACGCCCTAAAGAAAAAAATTTTTTGGATGATGGCAAAAAAAGGGGTAGCTCCCATACAAATCGACAATTATTATCAAATATTCGATACGCTATATCTCGGAAACTATAACAGATATCGAAATGAAATGTTCCACAAAAAGTAATTGCACGCTAAGGGCTACGCCTTAAAGAAAAAATTTTTTGGGTGGGGGCAAAAAAAGGGGTAGCTCCCATACAAATCGACAATTACTATAAAATATTCGATACGCTATATCTCGGAAACTATGACAGATATCGAAATGAAATGTTCTACAAAAAGTAATTGCATGCTAAGGGCTACGCCTAAAAGAAAAAATTTTCGAGTGGGGGCAAAAAAAGGGGTAGCTCCCATACAAATCGACAATTATTATAAAATATTCGATAAGCTATATCTCGGAAACTATAACAGATATCGAAATGAAATGTTTTACAAAAAGTAATTGCACGCTAAGGGCTACGCCTTAAAGAAAAAATTTTTTGGGTAGGGGCAAAAAAAGGGGTAGCTCCCATACAAATCGACAATTATTATAAAATATTCGATAAGCTATATCTCGGAAACTATAGCAGATATCGAAATGAAATGTTCTACAAAAAGTAATTGCACGCAAAGGGTTACGCCTTAAAGAAAAAATTTTTTGGGGGGGGGGGCAAAAAAAGGGGTAGCTCCCATACAAATCGACAATTACTATAAAATATTCGATACGCTATATCTCGGAAACTATGACAGATATCGAAATGAAATGTTCTACAAAAAGTAATTGCATGCTAAGGGCTACGCGTAAAAGAAAAAAATTTCAAGTGGGGGCAAAAAAAGGGGTAGCTCCCATACAAATCGACAATTATTATAAAATATTCGATAAGCTATATCTCGGAAACTATAACAGATATCGAAATGAAATGTTTTACAAAAAGTAATTGCACGCTAAGGGCTACGCCTTAAAGAAAAAATTTTTTGGGTGGGGGCAAAAAAAGGAGTAGCTCCCATACAAATCGACAATTATTATCAAATATTCGATACGCTATATCTTGGAAACTATAACAGATATCGAAATGAAATGTTTTACAAAAAGTAATTAGGCCATAAGGGCTACGCTTTAAAGAAAATTTTTTCTGAGTGGGGGCAAAAAAAGGGGTAGCTCCCATTCAAATCGACAATTGCTATAAAATATTCGATACGCTATATCTCGAAAACTATGACAGATATCGAAATGAAATGTTTTACAAAAAGTAATTGCACGCTAAGGGCTACGCCCTAAAGAAAAAATTTTTTGGGTGGGGGCAAAAACAGGGGTAGCTCCCATACAAATCGACAATTACTATAAAATATTCGATACGCTATATCTCGGAAACTATGACAGATATCGAAATGAAATGTTCTACAAAAAGTAATTGCATGCTAAGGGCTACGCCTAAAAGAAAAAATTTTCGAGTGGGGGCAAAAAAAGGGGTAGCTCCCATACAAATCGACAATTATTATAAAATATTCGATAAGCTATATCTCGGAAACTATAACAGATATCGAAATGAAATGTTCTACAAAAAGTAATTGCACGCAAAGGGCTACGCCTTAAAGAAAAAATTTTTTGGGTGGGGGCAAAAAAAGGGGTAGCTCCCATACAAATCGACAATTACTATAAAATATTCGATACGCTATATCTCGGAAACTATGACAGATATCGAAATGAAATGTTCTACAAAAAGTAATTGCATGCTAAGGGCTACGCGTAAAAGAAAAAAATTTCGAGTGGGGGCAAAAAAAGGGGTAGCTCCCATACAAATCGACAATTATTATAAAATATTCGATAAGCTATATCTCGGAAACTATAACAGATATCGAAATGAAATGTTTTACAAAAAGTAATTGCACGCTAAGGGCTACGCCTTAAAGAAAAAATTTTTTGGGTGGGGGCAAAAAAAGGGGTAGCTCCCATACAAATCGACAATTATTATCAAATATTCGATACGCTATATCTTGGAAACTATAACAGATATCGAAATGAAATGTTTTACAAAAAGTAATTGGGCCATAAGGGCTACGCTTTAAAGAAAATTTTTTCTGAGTGGGGGCAAAAAAAGGGGTAGCTCCCATTCAAATCGACAATTGCTATAAAATATTCGATACGCTATATCTCGGAAACTATGACAGATATCGAAATGAAATGTTTTACAAAAAGTAATTGCACGCTAAGGGCTACGCCCTAAAGAAAAAATTTTTTGGGTGGGGGCAAAAACAGGGGTAGCTCCCATACAAATCGACATTTATTATAAAATATTCGATACGCTTTATCTCGGAAACTATAAAAGATATCGAAATAAAATGTTCTACAAAAAGTAATTGGGCAAGAATGCCTACGCTTTAAAGAAAAAAATTTTCGAGTGGGGGCAAAAAAAGGGGTAGCTCCCATACAAATCGACAATTATTATAAAATATTCGATAAGCTATATCTCGGAAACTATGACAGATATCGAAATGAAATGTTCTACAAAAAGTAACTGCATGCTAAGGGCTACGCCTAAAAGAAAAAAATTTCGAGTGGGGGCAAAAAAAGGGGTAGCTCCCATACAAATCGACA
Source organism: Melanophora roralis (assembly GCA_963583895.1). Taxonomy (NCBI): domain Eukaryota; kingdom Metazoa; phylum Arthropoda; class Insecta; order Diptera; family Rhinophoridae; genus Melanophora; species Melanophora roralis. The sequence goes on along the minus strand of OY757190.1, from coordinate 68,306,225 downwards.
ATTATTATAAAATATTCGATAAGCTATATCTCGGAAACTATAGCAGATATCGAAATGAAATGTTCTACAAAAAGTAATTGCACGCAAAGGGTTACGCCTTAAAGAAAAAATTTTTTGGGTGGGGGCAAAAAAAGGGGTAGCTCCCATACAAATCGACAATTACTATAAAATATTCGATACGCTATATCTCGGAAACTATGACAGATATCGAAATGAAATGTTCTACAAAAAGTAATTGCATGCTAAGGGCTACGCGTAAAAGAAAAAAATTTCAAGTGGGGGCAAAAAAAGGGGTAGCTCCCATACAAATCGACAATTATTATAAAATATTCGATAAGCTATATCTCGGAAACTATAACAGATATCGAAATGAAATGTTTTACAAAAAGTAATTGCACGCTAAGGGCTACGCCTTAAAGAAAAAATTTTTTGGGTGGGGGCAAAAAAAGGGGTAGCTCCCATACAAATCGACAATTATTATCAAATATTCGATACGCTATATCTTGGAAACTATAACAGATATCGAAATGAAATGTTTTACAAAAAGTAATTGGGCCATAAGGGCTACGCTTTAAAGAAAATTTTTTCTGAGTGGGGGCAAAAAAAGGGGTAGCTCCCATTCAAATCGACAATTGCTATAAAATATTCGATACGCTATATCTCGAAAACTATGACAGATATCGAAATGAAATGTTTTACAAAAAGTAATTGCACGCTAAGGGCTACGCCCTAAAGAAAAAATTTTTTGGGTGGGGGCAAAAACAGGGGTAGCTCCCATACAAATTGTTAGATATTGATATTCTGGTATTTTGGATATTAAACTTAATATCAAAATCTGGCACCTTCACCATTAATGTAGAATAAGTAAAAGTGTAAATAACAAAAGAAAGATGAATTAATAAAAAAGGCAGTTTCGTTTTGAACTCATGTTAATACACTACAAAAATGGCGACGAGTTCGGTGACAGTATTACAAACTTCTGGAGTTCCAGAATTAAATTCAAATTGTAATTGGAAAATTTGGAATGAGCAGCTAGAAATTCACTTTTGTGAAATAAGTTGCACTGAAGAAAATGCAAAGAAAGCAATTCTCCTAAAGTCTTTAGGGGCTGAAACTTATTCAGTTTTACACAGTTTATGTGATCCGGATTCGCCGGTTAAAAAAACATACAAGGAACTGTCTCAAATTCTTGAGACACATTTTACTCCACCAACAATTGTGTTCAGTGAAAGAAAAAAATTTCATAAAGCTCAAAGGGAAGAAGGAGAGTCAGTTAGTGAATGGTATGCCAAAGTAAAAAAGTTGGCTTTAAACTGCAAATTCAAAAAACACCTAAATATAATGATTCTGGATCATTTTGTAATTGGACTTCCATCACAAATATTTGAAAAACTGTGTGAAGAAACTGAAAATCTTACATTGGATCAGGCATTAAAAAAGGCAATGATAATGGAATCAAAATTAATTTCAAAACCCACGTGTGAGGATCTAAATGTAAGTTACATAAACAAAAATAGAAAACATGGCAGAAATGTAAGAAAGTATAACGGATCAAACGACAGCGCAGTTGGCGAAGGCAGACGAAATAGCGACAGAAACAACAGCAGCGGCAGAAGCAAAAAGCCATGTGAACATTGTGGCTGGAAAAACCATGACTCAATGTTTTGTAAATTTAAAGAGAGTAAATGCTATTCATGTAAAAGGATTGGTCACTTGGCATCGGTCTGTAGAAAAGAAAAAGAAAAATTTGTTAACTATTTATCTGATTCTGACAGTGATGTTACTGTAAATAACGTTTTTGATTATTCTATTTTTAGTATAAAAAATAAATCTTCTTGTGGTATGTACTCCTTGCCAGTGACAATTGATGGTGTTGAATTAAACGTAGCTTGCGATACAGGGGCACCTTGTACGTTGGTTCCAGCAGTGTTTTATAATGACATCCAAATAAAAAAACCTCTCAGAGAGTGTAAAATTCCATATGTTAGTTATAGCGGGGAGCGAATTTCTCTTGTTGGTGAGTACGATGCAGACATAACATACGAGGGTAGGTCCAAAATTTTAACTGTTGTTGTCACCAACACCGACAGCCCACCGTTATTAGGCCGTACGTTTTTGAGGGCTTTTGACTTTGAATTAACCCAAGTAAGTTCTATTGAACAATACAATAGTTTTTCTGTTATTGTTGGTCAGATTAAAAATGAGTTTTCTGAAGTTTTCAGTGACACTCTTGGTGCGTATAATGCAGACAAAGTTTCATTAGACATTGCGGAGGGGGCAAAACCTATATTCTTTAAACCACGTCCAGTACCTTTAGCTTGGAGGGATAAAGTAGAACAAAAATTGCGCAAGATGGCTAAAGATGGCATTTTAGAGCCAATTGATAATTCGGAGTGGGGAACGCCATTAGTCCCAATACTGAAACCAAATGGTGATTTAAGAATATGTGGTGACTATAAAGTTACTCTAAATAAATATTTAGTTGATTTTAAATATCCCCTCCCTCGTATAGAGGAAATTTTTGCTGCACTTCAGGGTGGGGAATTGTTTACTAAACTAGACTTATCAAATGCTTACAACCAACTTATTTTAGATGAAAATTCACAACTTTTATGCTCCTGGAGTACACATATTGGTACATTTAAAGTAAAACGTTTACCTTTTGGCATTAAAACAGCCGCCGCTATTTTTCAAAAAAAACAATGGAAAATTTATTTCGTGGTATTGCAAACGTTGTTGTATATCAAGATGATATAACTGTGACAGGCAAAAATTTACAACAGCATTTGAATACTTTGAAAGAAGTATTGCAAAAGCTTAAAACAGCTGGGTTAAAATTAAATCATGAAAAATGTAAATTTTTCCAACCTAAGATATCGTATTTAGGATTTGCTATAGATAGGAATGGTTTGAGTAAAGATGAAAGCCGAATTTCAAGTGTTATAAACGCTCCAATTCCAAATAACGTCTCAGAAGTGAGAGCTTTTATTGGAATGGTAAACTACTATTCAAAATTCATAAATAACTTTTCACAGAAAATGATACCTTTATATGAATTGTTAAGAAAGGGTTGTAAATTTATTTGGTCGAAAGAATGCCAGAAAACGTATGAGACAATCAAATCAGACATTACATCTGATCAGGTTTTAGTTCATTTTAATCCCCAACTGCCGATTGTTCTAACAACGGATGCTTCTGGCAACGCTGTTCCTGGTGTTCTCTCTCATCGTATAAACAATAATTTAAGACCAATTGCATTTGTTTCAAGAGCGTTAACGAAGAGCGAAGTGAATTATAGCACATTGGAAAAAGAGGCACTTGCCATAATTTTTTGTGTAACGAAGCTGAAACAATATTTGTTAGGAAATAAATTCATTTTGAGAACTGATCATAAACCATTAACAACAATTTTTGGTGAGCATAAAGGTTTACCCATTATGGCATCTGCTCGTATGCAGAGGTGGGCGTTAGTATTGTCTGGGTTTAATTATTCAGTTGAATACCTAAAAGGGGATTTAAATAATGCAGATGGACTATCTCGTATGCCTCAATATTTTTCCTCGAGAGATTCTAAAGAAAGCAATTACATAAACGTTGTTGAGTATGATGATAGGTTCAATATAAATTTTAAGAGCATTGCTAGGGAAACAAGACGTGATCCAATTTTATCAAAATTAAGTGATGCGATACTTAGAGGCACTATTGAACATCTGAGACATGATGATTTTACACCATATCGCAACAAAGGAACCGAGCTTTCAGTTGAATATGACTGTATTTTGTGGGGCTACCGTGTTATTGTTCCTTTTAAACTTCGTAAACCTGTATTACAGCAGCTACACGAGTCTCATCTTGGTATAGTGAAAACAAAAGCCTTAGCTAGGTCTTATGTGTGGTGGCCATGTTTAGACAAGGATGTTGAAAGCCTAATCAATTCTTGTATATCCTGTCAACAATTGCAATCTTCTCCTGAGAAAAGCTCCCTTATTCCATGGAATCCACCGGATTCTGTTTGGAGTCGTATACATGTTGATTTTGCGGGTCCAATAAACAATTATTATCTCTTTATCGTAATAGACTCTTTTTCTAAATTTGCTGAAGTCTTTAAGACTAAAGAGATCACATCATCGTTTACAGTTTCGAAGATGAGAGAACTGTTTTGTCGTTATGGGCTAGTTGATGTATTAGTTAGTGATAATGGCAGACAGTTCACATCTGATGAATTTCAACAATTCATGAAGATTAATGATGTTAAACATATTTTTACGTCTCCTGGCCATCCCGCCACTAATGGTCAGGCAGAAAATTTTGTTAAAACTTTAAAGAAATCCATCATTTCGAACTTAGAATCAGACAAGAATTGCTCTATTGAAACAGCCTTAAATAGATTCTTAGCAGATTATAGAAATACTAAACATTGCACAACAGGTGAATCACCCGCCAAGCTGTTCTTTGGCCGATCGTTGAAAACACGTTTTAGTAAATTGAAACCTCCAATGACAAGAAACAAAATTGTTGACTCTCAAATGAAAAGTATTCTGAACCACAAAGGCAAACGAAATCTAGAATTTTCAAGGGGACAAAATGTTTTAATTCGTGACTACAAAAATCCGAATAAACCAAGTTGGTCTCAAGCCACTATAAAAAAACAACTTGGACCTCGTTCTTATACCTGTACTTTAACTCACAACAATCGCGAAATAAAACGACATTTAGACCAAATTCGTCATCGAGAAATAGATGGAAATGAAACCAATTTGCAAGAACAAGATAATAAAGCCTTTGAAGAGCCAAGCAATTCGACATCATCTGAAGCTGGTAGAGGTTTACGACCACGCCGCGAGGGAAAGGTAGTTAAGATTTCAGAAATTGATTGATTTATAAATGATTTTTTTTTTTTTTTTGTTAAACAAAATGTATTATTATTATTATTTTTAAAACTTTAAGAATTGAAGTACTTGTATTTAAAGAATTAAAATTACATAATGTATTATTTTTGGAACTTCATATGAAGTTACAAGCTTATGGGAGAGCGTGTTAGATATTGATATTCTGGTATTTTGGATATTAAACTTAATATCAAAATCTGGCACCTCCACCATTAATGTAGAATAAGTAAAAGTGTAAATAACAAAAGAAAGATGAATTAATAAAAAAGGCAGTTTCGTTTTGAACTCATGTTAATACACTACACAAATCGACATTTATTATAAAATATTCGATACGCTTTATCTCGGAAACTATAAAAGATATCGAAATAAAATGTTCTACAAAAAGTAATTGGGCAAGAATGCCTACGCTTTAAAGAAAAAAATTTTCGAGTGGGGGCAAAAAAAGGGGTAGCTCCCATACAAATCGACAATTATTATAAAATATTCGATAAGCTATATCTCGGAAACTATGACAGATATCGAAATGAAATGTTCTACAAAAAGTAACTGCATGCTAAGGGCTACGCCTAAAAGAAAAAAATTTCGAGTGGGGGCAAAAAAAGGGGTAGCTCCCATACAAATCGACAATTATTATAAAATATTCGATAAGCTATATCTCGGAAACTATAACAGATATCGAAATGAAATGTTCTACAAAAAGTAATTGCACGCAAAGGGCTACGCCTTAAAGAAAAAATTTTTTGGGTGGGGGCAAAAAAAGGGGTAGCTCCCATACAAATCGTCAATTATTATCAAATATTCGATACGCTATATCTCGGAAACTATAACAGCTATCGACTTCGAATATTCTACAAAAAGTAATAATCAAATAATTCATACATTTTGGAGAAAAAGTTGGAGAAGAGCAGGGGGACTAGACATTTAACAAGTTTTATTAACCTTCAAACATGAATAATGTCGAAAACTTTTAAAACTCTCGACCTCAAATCTTCTTCATCTATTTCTATTATTCATACGAACGTTAAAATTTTGTTATTTTTTATTTTAAACTCGCACAATGTTTTTTATTATATTATTTGCAGTACAAAATTACTCGGCTGGGTATATTTAAAGACCAATGTGAAGGGTATATAAGATTCGGCACAGCCGAATATAGCGCTCTTCCTTGTTTTTATTATTATTATATATTATATTAAAAATTTTACTATTATTATTAACAAAATTATTATTATTACTAACAAAATTACTATGTTTGTTTTCTTGGAAAAAATTATCGCGTCCGTCTTGTCGCGTCCGTATTTGTATTTTACCCACTTAAAAAACGTTAGAAATTTTCATATATCATAAACCTATACATCAAAGGCGTTCTTTTACCTTAATTTCTACATTTACAAAAAATAATTTTCACAGATTTCGCTAAATTATGTATGTATACATATTTATATATGTAAGTGCACATAAAGAACTCCTCTTTTTTGTCGCGTCCGTTTCTCGATGTTTTTTGCTTCTATCCCTTTAATAATAAATTTGCTCAATATATTTTCTAAAATGTTGAACTATTACTTGCTTCAAAACACAATAAATATATTTGGTAATTGTTTATTTTTTTCTTGTTTTTGGAGCAACTAAAGGTGTACGAATATCGCGTCCGTCGCCCAGGAATTTATAGCCCATATGTATTTATAGCTTTCACTAATTTTTAATACACCAGAAAACTTATGTAATGTTGATTTCCGAGACTCATATGATATTTATAAGCACTTCTAAAATAAGTGGCTATAGTTTTCACGACTTAAAGGATTCCAGGGGTAAGTCATGTGGTGGCTTGGCTATATTTATCAAAACAAGAATCAAGCACCAATGGTTGCGAGGCCTCTCCGAATGTTATATCCAAGCAACGTCTACATTAAAGAATTTTTCCATAACTTACTAACTACATCAGTTTATTGTCCATACAGATTCCTCAAAACGAAGTATCAGTACAAAATTTTTTACAAATCTTTAGGTCACCGCTTTATAGCTGTTGGGACTATGATGTGTTATGAAACTGGCCATTGTTTTCGTGGTGGGAGAGGTGACATAGTGACCTTCCGTAAAAGTGTGCACCTAGATGGATATCGGCTGCTTTAGTCAGTCGAGGGTTCGTATCATTTACGGTTGGTCTATCCCAACGGCCGGTCATAACTAGAAAATACAAGTGCACACTAATATCAATACCTTATTGAATACTATATAGGGGCAAACGGACGGATTTCGGGGGAATTGCTAGTAGGCAGTACAAGTTTTATGTCTGCCCTGTACCCTACTCTTACCATGTCTTTAGAGCTGTCACAAAAGACCCAATTACTACTCAGAACCAGTTTGTTTTCAAATAGTTTCGAATTAAATTTTTATTTACAAATGCATCTTATGATCAATATGACTAATGAAAAAGAAGTAGGGTCTTATACATTGACATTGAAAGTATTTAGGTATATTAGTATATAAGCAGAATAATTTTTAAACAAGATTACTATAAATTTTGTAGTTTTGTCGCAAAAAAAGGATATATAATAATTTAGAATAACATAAAAAGATATACAAGAAATAGGGCAATTAAAACCAAAAATCCAAAATTCGATAATCAAAACAAATAAAGAAATCAAAGGTTTTAATTTAAATAACAAAATAGAAATTACCGAGAAGAGAACGCAAAAAATAATGGCTCAATTCACAATAAGCGTGAAATTAACGCATGTGATAAATCACAGCAGCAAGGCTGTGTCAAATTAACCTTTAAAGATCACGAGTAATAAGCAGACAAAAAAGTATGAAATGAAGAGAAAAAAACAACAAATAAAAAACAAAAAGTAGAATTTAAAACTAAATTATAATAGTTATACGTTTAATACTAATTTAATAAATAAGTTCTAAAACCAGAGGTGGATTTTTGTTTTTTTTTTTTTCTTTTTGAATTTTTAGGGTCTTGTTAACACGAAACACACAAGACTAATATTTGAATGCATTACAGGAGTATTCTTTACTTAAACAATATAAATCTAATTTATGTTGTTAAAGTTTACATAATATAACAAATCTTTAACAAAAACATTATAAATAATACAATTATATAATTTGGCACTTTTTACCAACAAAAAAAAAACCCACATGTGCATGAATTCATAAGCTCATCTTAAATAAGGCATCTGCATGTAAAGGCTGTTCCTAAAAACACCGCACCTCAATATTAATTTTAAGATTACCAATTCCGCAAAATAGGTATCCAGGGCCTGGATGAAAGCTTAACTGAACACTAGTAGTTGAGGTTAAGTTGAAAGAAATTTTAAACTGGGTAGCTGTATCTGGCGTTGAATATTTAAACGTTTATTGAAGACGAGGGGTGTAAGAATAATAATTTTGCTTCCTTCTTCAAAATTATTGTCATTTCCCCGTTAAATTAATTTTAAGGTAAAAAATCGTAATATGTCAAATATTATTAAAATGGGCGTTTTTACATGGTAACCCAGGGTTCGCATATAAGGTCCGATTATTTGCTATACTATCGATGCTAGTCGGTAATCGGTAAAAACGGGAGGTAAAAATAAAAATTTTATAATTTATTGGTAAGTTTGAATATGGAAAATACGCCAGCGGCTTGCAAATTCATAAAACAAAACAGACTGGTGGAATTTTTTCGCATTTGCATAATATCAATCTTTAACATAGCACAAAGCATATTTTACGGCCGTGACGTTAACCATGAAAAGTGTTAAAAATTTGTTTTGCGTATGTCTTTCGCATGATAAAATTCTTTTCTCCCAGTTTTTTCGTCCTTCAACTGGTATATACATATTATTACCTTTGGTGCCAATGACTACAGACCTAATAAACTTTGATGCGAATTTTGAACAAAACTTATATCCTTCACTACTAGATACAAAATTTCTCCGATATACAGTGTCGCCCGTACGAAACTTGTTATTTCCACTCCTTAGATTATATCGTCGTGATCTTAAACTCGTTGTGTGCGGACGTGTTACGCGAGTGTTAATAAGAGCGAAAATTTGTAATAGGTGACAAACAATTTTTTATTATATACATACATATTGTATACATAAGTGAAAAAAAACCAAAGCAAACTTAATAAAAAACAAGTAAGAGCGTTATATTCGGCTGTGCCTCACAGCTGCTCTATTAATCTCGTAGTGTACGGACGTGTCTACGCGAGTGTATATTTGTAATAGGTGATATTTGTAATAAGTTACAAAAAAAAAATTTGTTAATATACATACCTACAAGACATAAGCGAGAATCGAAAATAAAAACAAACTAAACAAAATAAAAAAACCAAACGGTTAATGAGTAACAGTAATCGTAGTGACAGTGGGCCTAATAGCCGAAATGCTTACATTGTGTTAAGCTCAGAAAGCGTTAGCAATGAAAACATTAGAGACCCTGAATATAATAGAAACTATTTAAGTGCAAAACCGAAAACAAATACAAACAGTTTAAGTGCAAGTGTGCCTAATTTAAATAAATGTACTGAACAAGGGACAAATTTAGCCCAATCTCTGTTTAAAAATTATAAAAAAAGTACCGAGGTGCCATCTTCATCGCGGTCTTCGTTATCAAGTTCTGGTGTCGCACCTACAGCTGCTAAAGGCGCTCCAGGCCCAATTTTTGCGTGTGCTCCTAAGATCCAGGTAGGGATGGACAGGTACGTAACAGTTCTTAAAAGGGGGAGAAGTCCGAAGTCGGCAGAAGTAAGTCAACCTGCAAAAATTTTAAAAGACGATGAAAGGCCAACCACATCGAAAAATCGCTTTGCCATTCTGCAAACAGATGATAATGATGGCCCCGTTACGGAAAAAAATTTTAAGCCTCCTCCAATTTATTTAAGAGAAAAAAACTCGAACGACCTCATCAAATTTTTAGTTGCATTAATAGGCGAAAAGAACTTTTATGTGTCGAACATAAAACGTGGTAATATATATGAGACCAAAATTCAAGTAAGCCACGAGAACGCTTACCGCGCCACGGTGTCGGAATTTGAGAAATTAAAAAAGAACTTTTACACTTACCAGCTAAAAAACGCAAAAGGCCTCCAGGTAGTCATAAAAGGAATTGACTCAAATGTTGACCCGGAGGAGATAAAGACCAGTTTGTGCAGCGAAGGATTTAAGGTAAGGACTGTGACAAATATTAGAAACAGGGAAAAATACCCTCAACCATTGTTTCGAGTTGAACTTGAGCCTGGTGATGCCAAACTAAAGAAAAACGAAACTCACCCCATTTATGGTTTAAGATATATTATGCACCGTAGAGTTACAGTGGAGGTCCCGCATAAGCGATCTGGACCTGTACAATGCTTAAATTGTCAGGAATATGGCCACACAAAAACTTACTGTAAGTTGCCTTCTGTTTGTGTTGTATGTGGGGATCTGCATGTTACAACCAAGTGCGACAAACCAAAAGATGACCCTAGGGTGAAGAAGTGCAGCAATTGCGGTGGAAACCACACTGCCAACTACAGAGGTTGTCCTGTCTTTGATTTAGTTATGCGCTCATCTAAGCCGAAGGTAGTTCCTGCCCCTCCCCAGCCGTTAAATATACCAACAACAAACATTCCCCAGTTATCACAGCCAACTACAAGTCAAATTTCTTACGCCAACGCACTAAAGTCAAACCAGTCCAACGCACAAAGGCCAAACCAACCAACCACACAACAACAAGTGCCAACAAGTGAACCAACTGGTCCCAATTTTAGCCGTCTGGAAGCCGTAATTGACAATATGGTCAAACAATTTACGCATATAATGGCGCAAATGGCTAGCATGATGCAGGAGATGCAGAAAATGCAGTCTGCTCTTCTGCAGGCCATGCTTAAAAGACCATGAACTGCCTCAGGGTTTGTTTCTGGAACGCAAACGGCATCCGCCAACACAAAAACGAGCTCGACTACTTTTTAACACACCAAAAAATCGATGTCATGTTGATTTCCGAAACTCATATGACATCTAGAAGCACTTTTAAAATTAGTGGATACAATTTTTATGATTCAAAAGATCCCAGGGATAGATCCTGTGGTGGCTCTGCTATTTTAATCAAATCAAGAATTAACCACCAATGGTTGGGTGGCCTATCTGAATGTTATATGCAAGCAACAAACGTCTGCATTGATGAATTTTTCCATAACCTTGTTATTTCATCAGTTTACTGTCCTCCCAGATTCTCCATAACGAAGGATCAGTACAACAGTTTCTACAAATCATTAGGTCCCCGCTTCATAGCTGCTGGAGACTATAACGCTAAGCACACATACTGGGGCTCCCGCCTAATTAGTCCGAGAGGTCGTGTCTTGTATGACACCGTGTCGGAAATGGGACTTTTCGTTATTTCAACTGGACAACCAACCTACTGGCCAACAGACCACAATAAAATTCCAGACGTAATTGATTTTGGCGTAGCAAAAGGTATATCCTTAGAGCTCATTGAGGCTCAAGCCTCCTTGGATCTATCTTCTGACGTCTCACGCACAATAATCACTATTTGCAGTCCTCACCAAATAGCAGCTAGTGAGTTTTTCTTATCTAAAAGAATTAATTGGTTGAAATATAAAAAATATATTAGTACGCACTGCGCGGAGAACCAATCGTTAAAAACTCCCGGAGACATAGATGATTGTCTGAGCGTCCTAAATGAAAACATTAAAAAAGCCGTTGAACATGCGTCTTCTACCTACCGCCAGGCTAGGTACAACAAAATTTTCTCTGAAGATGTGGAAAAGCTCGTATCTGAAAAAAGAAAAGCCCGCAGAGAATGGCAAAAACATAGATCGCCCCAACTTAAAACTAAGCTGAAAGAATGTACAACCCAACTAAAAAGCTTGTTGGAGGCTCACAGAATGGCATCACTGAAAGAGTACCTGGAAGGTCTAGACGCGACTCCTCAGACAAATTATTCCTTATGGCGATCAGCCAGACGTCTTAAAAGACCTGTTATGGCAAAACCACCACTGCGCAATCTGAGAGGATCCTGGGCTAGAAATGATGAAGAAAAATGCGATCTGTTCGCAAATCACTTCAAAAACGTATTCACTCCCAATACATGCACTGACGTGAGGGAATTACCGCCTGTTGTTGCAAGACGTCTTTTAGAAATACGTTTCCGATTTGCAGATGTTGTAGAGGCTATCGCTAACCTTAACGGTAAAAAAGCTCCTGGCGTTCGAAAAACTGTTAAAAACCGCTAAATCCGATCCTGAATGACAACAACTGCATTCCAAATCACCAATTCGGCTTTAGAAGTCAACATAGTACCATCGAACAAACTCACAGGTTGGTACAGGTTATAAGAAAAGCCTTTGAGGAAAAGAAGTACTGCTCCGGGCTTTTTATCGATGTCTCACAAGCTTTCGACAAAGTATGGCATGAAGGCCTTCTAAACAAACTAAAGCTCAACCTTCCAGCTAATATTTTCAACCTTTTAGAAAAATACATAACAGGCCGACAATTTATGATTAAAGAGGGAAACCAAATAAGTTGTTCCCAACCAATAGACGCTGGTGTACCTCAAGGAAGTATACTAGGTCCAATTTTGTACTTGCTTTACACGGCAGATATGCCAACCAATAGTTTCACACACACGTCGACATTTGCTGACGACACTGCTTTTCTTAGTATTCACAAAGACCCTAAAGAGGCTTCGAACCAGCTGCAACAGCATGTAACCCAAGTCGAGAAATGGGCAAAGTTATGGGGACTAAAGATAAATGAACAAAAATGTACCCATGTAACTTTTACTTTACGCAAAGAAACGTGCCCTCCAATCACTATCAACAACCATAATGTGCCTCAACGATCTGAGACAAAATATCTTGGTATTCACCTAGATCGCCGCCTTACATGGAAGCCTCATATAGATGCTAAGCTGACGCAAATGAAACTTAAAGCTGCTCAAATCCACTGGCTAATTGGTAGAAACTCTGTGCGTCTTGATTGTAAGCTTCTACTCTACAATTCGGTTTTAAAACCAATTTGGTGCTACGGTATACAATTATGGGGTACTGCTTCCGCCTCTAACATCGAAAAAATCCAACGCCGTCAAAATAAAATCCTAAGAATGATAACTGGTGCTCCGTGGTATGTGAAAAACAGCAACATCCATAAGGATCTAGAAGTTCCACTAGTTAAAAGCGAAATCCTGAAATATGTGGACAAGTATTTAAATAAGCTGGAAACGCATCCAAATCCGCTCGCTCGAAGTATCTTGCAACATAGTAGACACTCCCGTCTGAAAAAGAGGGAAACTATTGCGCTTAGATGAAGATAACTATTTTATTATGAGAACTTAAATTTTAGTCTGGCACTGGCTGGGCTAATATTAATTACTTAGTCTTAAGACTTGAATACTTATTGTTAGTTCGCTTAAGCGAAGATCCAATAATAAAATATATGAAAAAAAAAAAAAAAAAAAAATATATTCGGCTGTGCCGAATCTTATATACCCTTCACATTGGTCTTTAAATATACCCAGCCGAGTAATTTTGTACTGCAAATAATATAATGAAAATCCTTGTGTGAGTTTTAAAGTCCATAGAAAACTTTACAAAATTTTAACGTTCGTATGAATAATAGAAATAGATCAGGAACGTTTGAGGTCGACAGTAATGCAAGTTTTTGACATTATTTATATTAAAAGGTTTATAAAAGTTGTTAATTTTTATGGGATGTTCTAGTCCCCCTGCTCCTCTCCAACTTTTTTTCCAAAATGTATGAATTATTTGGTTATTACTTTTTGTGAAATATTCGAAGTCGATAGTTGTTATAGATTTCCAGATGTAGATCGCAAATATCATAAAAATTCTTAGTTTGTCTTAGAGCTACCCCTTTCCCTGCCCCTGCCCAAAAATACTTTTTTTTGAATGTAGGTCTTATCCTGTTACTTTTTGCAAAACATTTGAAGTCAATTTCTGTTATAGTTTCCTAAATTTAGCATATCGAAAATTTCATAAAAATTGTTAATTTGTATGGGAGATCCCCTTTGTCCATCCTCTCAAAAAACCCCCCAGGGTACCAAAATAATTATTTTTTAGGATATTGAAGTTTTGTATCCAGGACAACAGATATTTTAAGTATAAAAGTAAAAAATATTCACAATATAGAGGACTACCGATGGGATCACCTGCATCACCAGTCGTTGCTGATATTGTAATGGAAGAACTTTTACGACAATGTTTTCAAGATTCTGATCAAAAACAAAGGTTGTTAGCTAAATATGTTGACGATCTGTTTGCAATTGTAAAGAATTGCCAGATTGAAGAAGCCTTGAAAAAATTAAACTCTTTTCACCATAGAATAAAATTTACATGTGAAGAAGAAAACAATGAAAGACTACCATATTTGGACACACTTATAATAAGGAAGAATAATTTTATAAAAAAAAAATTGGTACCAGAAGCCAACATTGTCGGGAAGAATAGTGAATTTCTGCTCATGCCAACTACACAATGCTATTATGAATACGGCAAAAAATCTAATTCGTAGAGTACATACAATAAGTGACCAAGAATTTTACAAAGATAATGAAAAAAAATAAGAAATATACTTAAAAGCAACGCTCTTCCTCAAAATATCATTGACAATTTAATTATCAGCAACAAAAAGATAAATACAAGAGAGGAACCACCAAAAATCTACAAATCAATGACATATATACCCAAGATATCGAAGAGAGTTGAAAAATCCAGAATTTACAATATGGATAAATTTAAAATAGCACCGTCCTCTGGAAACAATTTGAGACAATTATTTACTAATACAGAGACAAAAATAGATAAAATGGAAAAGTCAAACTTAATATATGAGATAAGTTGCAAAGGAGGCAAAGACAATGAGTGCAAAAAAGTGTATATTGGCACGACGAAAAAAAAATTGAAGACAAGAATATCAGGACACAAATCAGACATAAAATGTAAAAATAATTTTAGTACACAAAAAACTGCACTCGCAGCCCACTGTGCAGAAAACGGACACTTACCTGATTTTGAAAATATTAATATTGTACAGATTGAAGAGAAAACGAATAAACGGTATACACTGGAAATGTTACACATAATTAATATGAAGTTTGACACTAAACTTGAAAAATTTTTCAATTTTTCCATGTAAAAAAAAAATAATAGTAAGGGAACGACTCTCTAAAAGTTTTTATTGCGACCACCTTATATGGATATGCCTTGATTAATACCAATAATCTATCATTCTTGAATAATACTCCACAAGTTAAGAGAATCAACTACAAAACTGACACCGATAATTCCGCTCAATCCTATAGACCAAGGCATATTGATACAAGGTAGCCGCAATAAAAAAATTAAGAGAGTCGTTCTCCTACTCTTAATTTTTTTACATGGAGTTTGACACTAAACTCGAAAAATTTTTCAATTTTGGTGTCAAACTTCATATAAAAAAAATAAAGAGTAAGAGAACGACTCTCTTAATTTTTTTAATGCGACCACCTTATATGAATATGCCTTTCTATAGACATATATATATATATCAAGTATACATTTAGTAATAACCAATGGTTATTCAAATGTAAGGGGAAAAAGAAAATCAAAACAAGCGAATAGCGAATATTGGTTTGTTGGATTCTTAAAAAAACTTGAACGTTTTAGTTGCTTATAGTAATTCTCATTTTGTTTAATGAGGTTATTATATAAAGACAAAAAATATTTATGCGTTTTTTAAGAATTTGGGTTGAAGTCTACTGATGATTTGGTGTAAGAACCAATGAAATGCATGTAGACTAGGGTTTTCTCCCGGGAATTCCCGCTCCGGGAATTCCCGGGAATTTCAATTGTTTATATTTCCCGCTATCCCGGGAATTTTTCGCGGGATCCCGGGAATTAAAAATATTGGCAGCTCGCTTCTTTTACATTAAAAAAACAGCTGTTTGTGCTTGGCTTTTCATTTTGTTTAAAAGAACAGATTTTTTAATTGTGATTTTTGCTTAAAAAGTTATTTATTGTCCTATTTTTACAAAGAAATTTACGTTTTTAAGGTATTATAAGAAAATCAGTGTATGTGTTATTTAAATACTTATAAATAAAGAAACTGGTTTAGATGGAACATTCAATTGCATGGAAGTTTTTTAAAAGAAAGGCTAACGATGCGGCTGTGTGTTCTTTATGTGCAAAAATTATATCGTGCAAAGGCCGAAGCACCAGCGGATTAATGCGTCATCTAAAATCATTACATAAATCGGCCTGGGAAAAGGAGACAGCTGAACAAGAACATCAGGGAGAACTGCCTCAAAATATAAGAAAAACTCAGCCTACGATAGATACGTATACAGACAAAAAAGATATATGTACTATTGTTGCAAAATTAGCCGCTATGGATGGGCTTTCTATTAGGTCAATTGCAAGAAGTGATTACATCCGTCAGTCGATGGTACGTGATGGAATAAATCTACCGAAAGCAGAATTTGGAGTACAACAGTTAATAATTAAAAAATTTTTAGAAGTAAAGGGTGATATTATAAAGAATATACAATCTAACTTAGTCAACGGCGGTAGATTTTCATTAACAATGGATGAATGGACAAGTATAAAAAATAGGAGATACCTAAACATAAGTTTATTAGGTGACAAACATACACTTTTTAATCTGGGTATGGTTTATATACCTGGTAAGTGCGGAGCAACAGAAATAAAGAAATTAATGGAATCTCGCCTAAAAGAGTACAACATAAATTTTAAAAATCATGTAGTATTAACTATTACAGATGGACCTAATGTAATGAAAAAGTTTGTTAAAGATAGCCCAGTTGATGGAATTTATTGCCTTAATCATGCCATACACCTAGCAGTTGTGGACGTTTTGTATAAAAAAGAAAGCAACATTTCTGAAAGGGAATCGGAATTAGACAACAGTGACGTTTTTAGTGATGATTCCCAAAACATTGAAAATGATGTCGTTATAAGTTGCAGTTACAAAGAGGTGATAAATCAGACGCGCCGTATTGTAAGAATATTTAAAAACAGTCCTGTAAAAAACATCATACTGCAAAAGTACGTAGTTGAAGAACAAAAAAAGGAACTGTCTCTTCAGCTAGATATTGTTACTCGTTGGAACTCAATGGTGCCAATGATAGAAAAATTTTTGCTTTTAAAAAATTCAATAAAAAAGAGTCTTATTGATCTACAAATGGGTGAGCTTTGGGTTGATGAAAATATTATTACCTTAAACAACATCCTTAAAGTCTTGAAACCTATTAAAGTAGCTATTGAAAGGTTAAGCAGCCGCGATACGAACATTCTTATAGCTGATGCAATTGTCAATACTCTATATGAAGAAATGCAGTCGATTCCATCTTCTCTTGCCGAAAAAATGTCACAAGCTCTTTTTCAACGTATTGATGAGAGAAGAGACAAAAAATTGTACACCTTGATGAAATACTTAAAACAACCCGATTTCTTTGACAGCAATAATGAAAAAAGTGCATTTTCCTATGCTTCTAAGTTCTCAGTTATTGGATATGCTGAAAATATTTTTAATCGTCTTTTTGGTGGGTCTGATAATGTTAGGGAAACTGAAGGCCATGATGATGTTGCAAAATGTGTTTCCATAGCGGAAAACACATTTGAAGAAGCTTTAAATATAGCAATTAAAAACGTAAGTTCGTACTCTCAGCCCAACTGTAAAACTAAAAAATTTTCTATTAAGAAAGAGTTTAAGTTTTTTGAGGGAAGTGGTCAGAAAACACAAAATATTGAGTATTTGTTTAATGCACTTCTAACTATTCGTCCAACTTCCGTAGAAAGTGAACGGGCTTTTTCTATAACAGGACAATTTGTTAGTAAAATTAGAAATAGACTTTCTGATGAGTCAATAAATGCCTTAAGTGTATTAAAGACTTATTTCATAAACCAGAAAAAAAATTCATGTTGAGCTTTTTCACATAAATTTCTTTTTCAATTTTGTTTTCTTTTGTTTTAGTTTTCGATCTCATATATTGAGTACCTGAATTATTTGTATTTAATTTTTATTCATTTATTTATTGTTATGTTTGTGTTGTTCAAATAATAATTAAAAATTTTTTTATTAACAAATGAATTTAAAAGCAACGATTTATGTTCCTTATTTAATTTTTTTGTTATTAGTTTAACTTACCGTTTTAGAAAGTAATTTTTCACTTTTTAATAAAAATGTATTATTAACTTGAAACAAATTTAGGTTTATTTATTACTATGGAACGGGATCCCGGGATCCCGGGAAATTAAAAAATATTTCCCGCTTTCCCGGGAAACAAAAAAGTGCGAGAAAAAAAAAACCCTAATGTAGACAAACTTAACCAACAACAAACCCTATAAATTAACAAGAAAATTGGGATTAATTCCTAAATAATATTTTGAAAAGTGTTGTTTAACAACAAGGTTTTGTTTTCGGTAGCCCCTTAATACATTTAGTAATAACCAATGGTTATTCAAATGTAAGGGGAAAAAGAAAATCAAAACAAGCGAATAGCGAATATTGGTTTGTTGGATTCTTAAAAAAACTTGAACGTTTTAGTTGCTTATAGTAATTCTCATTTTGTTTAATGAGGTTATTATATAAAGACAAAAAATATTCATGAGTTTTTTAAGAATTTGGGTTGAAGTCTACTGATGATTTGGCGTAAGAACCAATGAAATGCATATAGACAAACTTAACCAACAACAAACCCTATAAAATAATAATAATAATAATAATAAAAATATTAATAATAATTATAATAATAATAAAAATAATAATAATAATAATAATAATAATAATAATAAAAATATTAATAATTATAATAATAATAAAAATAATAATAATAATAATAATAATAATAATAATAATAATAATAAT
The DNA here is from genome assembly GCA_963583895.1 of Melanophora roralis. Lineage (NCBI taxonomy): Eukaryota > Metazoa > Arthropoda > Insecta > Diptera > Rhinophoridae > Melanophora > Melanophora roralis. The sequence goes on along the minus strand of OY757190.1, from coordinate 68,287,456 downwards.
AATAATAATAATAATAATAATAATAATAATAATAATAATGTCTATAGCAAGGCATATTCATATAAGGTGGTCGCATTAAAAAAATTAAGAGAGTCGTTCCCTTACTATTAATTTTTTTTACATGGAGTTTGACACTAAACTTGAAAAATTTTTCAAGTTTAGTGTCAAACTTCATATTAATTATGTGTAACATTTCCAGTGTATACCGTTTATTCGTTTTCTCTTTAATCTGTACAATATTAATATTTTCAAAATCAGGTAAGTGTCCGTTTTCTGCACAGTGGGCTGCGAGTGCAGTTTTTTGTGTACTAAAATTATTTTTACATTTTATGTCTGATTTGTGTCCTGATATTCTTGTCTTCAATTTATTTTTCGTCGTGCCAATAAACACTTTTTTGCACTCATTGTCTTTGCCTCCTTTGCAACTTATCTCATATATTAAGTTTGACTTTTCCATTTTATCTATTTTTGTCTCTGTATTAGTAAATAATTGTCTCAAATTGTTTCTAGAGGACGGTGCTATTATAAATTTATCCATATAGTAAATTCTGGATTTTCTCCGATATCTTGGGTATATATGTCATTGATTTGTAGATTTTTGGTGGTTCCTCTCTTGTATTTATCTTTTTGTTGCTGATAATTAAATTGTCAATGATATTTTGAGGAAGAGCGTTGCTTTTAAGTATATTTCTTATTTTATTTTCATTATCTTTGTAAAATTCTTGGTCACTTATTGTAAGTACTCAACGAATTAGATTATTTGCCGTATTCATAATAGCATTAAGTAGTTGGCATGAGTAGAAACTCACTATTCTTCCCGACAATGTTGGCTTCTGGTACCAATTTTTTTTTATAAAATTATTCTTCCTTATTATAAGTGTGTCCAAATATGGTAGTCTTTCATTGTTTTCTTCTTCACATGTAAATTTTATTCTATGGTGAAAAGCGTTTAATTTTTTCAAGGCTTCTTCAATCTGGCAATTCTTTACAATTGCAAACAGATCGTCAACATATTTAGCTAACAACCTTTGTTTTTGATCAGAATCTTAAAAACATTGTCGTAAAAGTTCTTCCATTACAATATCAGCAACGACTGGTGATGCAGGTGATCCCATCGGTAGTCCTCTATATTGTGAATATTTTTTATCTTTATACTTAAAATATCTGTTGTCCTGGATACAAAACTTCAATATCCTAAAAAATGATTCTTTTGGTACCCTGGGGGTTTTTTGATTTCTTCCCACTTTTCCTAATCACGTTTATTACATATTCCACTGGAATACTCGGAAATTAAGATATTACGTTAAAAGATACTAATTTCTCCCCGTCACCTATTGCACAATTGTTTATCCTTTTTTTTTAATTCTACAGAATCCTTTACATTTATTCTGAATTTTCTGTAAGTTTCTTCAGAGTGTTTGTTAGAAAATTACATAGTCTCGCCTATGGCGAGTTTATAAAGGAACAAATCGGACGAGGGGGAAACCCCTTTTTATGGATTTTCGGGAGTCCATATATTCTCGGAGCAATTGCCGTGCCAGTTTTTAGCTTGCTTCTATCTTTCACAGAGATTATATTGCACTTATGGAGTTCTTCTACCAGGCCATTATTAGTTTTTTGTAGTATTGATGTAGGATCCGTAAAAAGTCTCTTGTACGTCATCATGTCACCAAGAACGTTGTTCATTCTGGATTCGTATTCTTTTTTCTCCATAGCTACAGTTATATTACCTTTATCAGCATTCAATATTAAAATATTATTATTTTTCTTCAAAAATTTTTACCCTGTCCAAATGCGCTTAATACAAAACGTTCTCTTGTCGCCAGTGATCTTTTGTTTTTTTTTTTTTTTTTTTCATATATTTATTATTGAATCTTCGCCTGTGGCGAACTAACAAAAAGTGTTCAAATCTTAAAACTAGGTAGTTAATATAAGTCCAGCCAGTGCCAGACTAAAATTTAAGTTCTCATATTAATTATCAAGCTTCATATAAGCGCAATAGTATCCCTCCTTTTCAGGCGGGTGTGCCTACTATGTTGCGGGATGTTTCGGGCGAGCGGATTTGGGTGAGCTTCCAGCTTATTTAAATACTTGTCCACATAGTTCAGGATTTCGCATTTAACTAGTGGAACTTGTAGATCCTTATGGATGTTGCTGTTTTTAACATACCAAGGAGCACCAGTTATCATTCTTAGGATTTTGTTTTGCCTGCGTTGAATTTTTTCTATGTTGGATGCGGAAGCAGTGCCCCATAATTGTATACCGTAGCACCAAATTGGTTTCAAAATCGATTTTTAGAGTAGAAGTTTACAATCAAGACGAAGCACAGAGTTTCTGCCGATTAGCCAATGAATCTGTGTAGCTTTAAGTTTAATTTGCGTCAACTTCGCATCTATATGAGGCTTCCATGTGAGGCGGCGGTCTAGGTGAATACCAAGATATTTTGTCTCGGTTCGTTGAGGCACCATATGGTTGTTAATAAGAATTGGAGAGCACGTTTCTTTGCGTAAAGTAAAAGTTACGTGGGTACATTTTTGTTCATTTATTTTTATTCCCCATAACTTTGCCCATTTTTCAACTTGGGTTACGTGTTGCTGCAATTGGTTTGAAGCCTCTTTAGGGTCTTTATGAATACTAAGAAAAGCCGTATCATCAGCAAATGTCGACGTGTGTGTAAAACTATTGGTTGGCATATCTGCTGTGTAAAGAAAGTACAGAACTGGACCTAGTATACTCCCTTGAGGTACACCAGCCCCTATTGTTTGAGAAGAACTTATTTGGTTTCCCTCTTTGATCATAAACTGTCGACCGGTTATGTATTTTTCTAAAAGGTTGAAAATATTAGATGGAAGGTTTAGCTTTAGTTTGTTTAACAGGGCTTCGTGCCATACTTTATCGAAAGCTTGAGAGACATCTATAAAAAGCGCGGAGCAATACTTTTTTTCTTCGAAAGTTTTTCTTATAACCTGCACCAGTCTGTGAGTTTGTTCGATTGTGCTATGTTGACTTCTAAAGCCAAATTGGTGATCTGGGATGCAGTTGTTTTCATTCAGGATCGGAGTCAGCTTGTTCTTAAGCAATTTTTCGAACAATTTTGACATTGTGGGTAACAAACTTATAGGCCTATAAGACTCTACCTTTGAAGGATCTTTGCCAGGCTTAGGAATCATCTTTACTAAGGCAATTTTCCATATAGGCGGGAAATGTTCAAGCCGAATTATCGCGTTAAAAATAAAAAGAATGATTCTTTTAGCAGTAAGAGGCAGCTCTATGAGCATTTTGTTGCTTATTTTGTCAACGCCAGGAGCTTTTTTACCATTTAGGTTAGCAATAGCCTCTACAACATCTGTAAATCGGAAACGTATTTCTAAAGGACGTCTAGCAACAACTGGTGGTAATTCCCTCACGTCTGTGCAAGTATTGGGAGTGAACACGTTTTTGAAATGGTTTGCGAACAGATCACATTTTTCTTCGTCATTTCTAGCCCAGGATCCTCTCAGATTACGCAGTGGTGGTTTTGCGATAATGGACCTGTTAAGACGTCTAGCTGATCGCCATAGGGAATAATTTGTCTGAGGAGTCGCGTCTAGACCTTCGAGGTACTCTTTAAGTGAAGCTATTTTGTGAACCTCCAGCAAGCTTTTTAATTTGTTAGTACATTCTTTCAGCTTAGATTTAAGTTGGGGCGATCTGTTCTTTTGCCATTCTCTTCGGACTCTTCTTTTTTCAGATAAAAGTTTTCCCACATCGTCAGAAAAAATTTTGCCGTACCTGACCTGACGATAGGTAGAAGACGCATGTTCAGCGGCTTTTTTAATGTTTTCATTTAGGACTCTCAGACTATCGTCTATGTCTCCGGAAGTTTTTAGCGGTTGGTTTTCCGAACAGTGCGCACTAATATATTTTTTATAGTTTAACCAATTTATTTTTTTAGATAAGAAAAAATCACTAGCTGCTATTTGGTGAGGACTGCAAATAGTAATTATTGTGGGTGAGTGGTCAGAAGATAAATCCAAGGAGGCTACAGCCTCAATAAGGTCCGGGGATATACCTTTTGCCACGCCAAAATCTATTACGTCTGGAATTTTATTATTGTCCGTTGGCCAATAGGTTGGTTGTCCAGTTGAAATAACGAAAAGTCCTTTTTCCGACACTGAGTCATACAAGACACGACCTCTGGGACTAATTAGGCGGGAGCCCCAGTATGTGTGCTTAGCGTTATAGTCTCCAGCAGCTATAAAGCGGGGACCTAATGATTTGTAGAAACTGTTGTACTGATCCTTCGTTATGGAGAATCTGGGTGGACAGTAAACTGATGAAATAACAAGGTTATGGAAAAATTCATCAATGCAGACGTTCGTAGCTTGGATATAACATTCCGAGGGGCCACCCAACCATTGGTGTTTAATTCTTGATTTGATTAGAATAGCCGAGCCACCACATGATCTATCCCTAGGATCCTTTGAATCGTAAAATGAATAACCACTAATTTTAAAAGTGCTTCTAGATGTCATATGAGTCTCAGAAATACACATAACATCGATTTTTTGGTTCATCAAGAAATATTCGAGCTCGTTTTTGTGTTGGCGGATGCCGTTTGCGTTCAAGAAACAAACCCTGAGGCAGTTCATGGTCTTTTAAGCATAGCCTGCAGAAAAGCAGACTGCATTTTTTGCATTTCTTGCATCATGTTGGCCATTTGCGCCATAATCTGTGTAAATTGTGTGACCATATTTTTAATTACGGCTTCCAGGCGGCTAAAATTAGGCCCGGTTGGTTCGCTAGTTGGCACTTCTTGTTGTGTTGTAGGCTGGGTAGACTTACGTGAATTAGGCTGGTTAGACTTTAATGCGGCGGCGTAAGAAACTTGATTTGTAGTTGGTTGTGCCAATGGAGGCATATTTGTAGTTGGTATATTTAAAGGCTGGGGAGGGGCAGGAACTATTTTCGGCTTAGTTGATCGCTTAACTGAATTAAAAACAGGACAACCTCTATAGTTGGCAGTGTGGTTTCCCCCGCAGTTGCTGCATTTCTTTATCCTAGGATCATCTTTTGGCTTGTCGCACTTGGTCGTATCGTGCAGATCCCCACACACAACACAAACAGTAGGCAACTTACAATAAGTTTTAGTGTGGCCATATTCCTGGCAGTTTAAGCACTGTACGGGCCCAGATCGCTTATGTGGCACTTCCACAGTGACTCGTCGGTGCATAATATATTTTAAATCGTAGATGGGGTGAGTTTCACTTTTTTTCAATTTGATATCACCAGGTTCAAGCTCCACTCGGAATAATGGTTGGGGGTGTTTTTCCCTGTTTCTCATATTCGATACCGTCCTAACCATAAACCCTTTGTTTAGCAAACTGGTCTTGATCTCTTCTGGGTCAACGTTAGAATCAATGCCTTTAATAACTACCTGAAGGCCTTTTGCGGTCTTGAGTTGGTAGGTATAGAAGTTTTTTCTGAGTTTTTCGAGCTCCGAAACCGTGGCGCGGTAGGCGTTTTCATGGTTCACTTGAATTTTTGTCTCAAATATGTTACCGCGTTTAACGTTTGAAATATAAAAGTTATTTTCCCCAATCAAACCGACTAAAAACTTGACGAGATCATTTGAGTTTTTTTCCCTCAAATAAATGGGAGGTGGCTTAAAGGACTTTTTTTCACTAACAGGGGCCTCATTATCCTCTTGCAAAATTGCAAAACGATTTTGCGATGAGGTTGGCCTATCATCGTCTTTTAAAATTTTTGCAGGTTGAGATGCTTCTGCCGATTTAGGGCTCCTTCCCCTTTTAAGAACTGTTACGTACCTGTCCATCCCTACCTGGATCTTAGGAGCACACGCAGAAATTGGGCCCGTAGCGCCTTTAGCAGCTGTTGGTGCGACACCAGAACTTGATAAAGAAGACCGCGATGAAGATGGCACCTCGGTATTTTTTTTATAATTTTTAAACAGAGATTGGGCTAAATTTGTCCCTTGTTCAGTACATTTATTCAAATTAGGCACATTTGCACTTAAATTATTTGTATTTGTTTTCGGTTTTGCACTTAAATAGTTTCTATTATATTCAGGGTCTCTAATGTTTTCATTGCTAACGCTTGCTGAGCTTAACACAATGTAAGCATTTCGGCTATTAGGCCCACTGTCACAACGATTACTGTTACTCATTAACCGTTTAGTTTTTTTGTTTTGTTTAGTTTGTTTTTATTTTCGATTCTCACTTATGTCTTGTAGGTATGTATATTAACAATTTTTTTTTTGTAACTTATTACAAATATCACCTATTACAAGTATACACTCGCGTAGACACGTCCGTACACTACGAGATTAACATAATTTTCTATCATCGACGTGAATTCGGATCTTGCCATTTCTTGTATTTCTTTATCGTCCAATGTTTGAATGCAATCCTCTCCGTCAGCTATATATTTAAAAATAGGAAATTGTTCTTTCGTTACCGGTATTGCATGTTTTTGTCCTAAAGAAAGAAGCCACTTTACATCTTCGGGAAAGCTAATTTTCGTTTTGTTTACAAACCACCTACCATTTTGTACAATATTAAATTCTTTTCTTTGTTCAACTTTGAGTTTCTCAATTTTATTTTTATGACGTTTCTTAATTTCCACGTTTTTAGTATTTAAGACTGTCCCAAAATCGTTCCTTTTCACAAATATTTGTTGATTTTCATCTCTATCTGCTCAATATCTTTCCGTTTATATTTTTCCATCTAATGTTTTTGTCTTATTAGTAGATTTAACAATTTTATATGAAAGTTTTGTAGTAAAGTCCTTAAAGCATTATTAATTTTGGGTTAATTTTCATAAGATTTAAATATGATATTAATGTTATTCGTTGCATTTTCTATAAATTTTGGTGTTATATCCGTTTTTCTGCATTTAAACAAAAATGTAATTGTTGATTTGATATTTAGTTGACGTAGTTTTAATGTTTTATGTTTATTAATATATCTCTTGATGTTCTGGTGTTTTTTCTTTATCTGATTATAAAACATTTTGTTTATTTGACGGCGTGCTTTCCGTAATTATGAGTTTTGTTGTATATTTATTCGACCTTTAAAGATTCAGATCAAAAACCCAGGTTGTTAACTAAATATGTTGACGATCTGTTTGCAATTGTGAAGAACTGCCAGATTGAAGAAACCTTGAAAAAATTAAACTCTTTCCACCATAGAATAAAATTTACATGTGAAGAAGAAAACAATGAAAGACTACCATATTTGAACACACTTATAATAAGGAAGAATAATTTTATAAAAATAGATTGGTACCAGAAGCCAACATCGTCGGGAATAAAAGTAAATTTCTACTCATGCCAACCACGCAATGTTATTATGAATACGGCAAGTAATCTAATTCGTAGAGTATTTACAATAAGTGAGCACGAATTTCACAAAGAAAATGAAAATAAAATAAGAAATATGCTTAAAAGCAACGCTTTTCCTCAAAATATCATTGACAATTTAATTAGCAGCAACAAAAAGATAAATACAAGAGAGGAACCACCAAAAATCTACAAATCCATGACATATATACCCAAGATATCGGAAAGAGTTGAAAAATCCAGAATCTACAATAAGGATAATTTTAAAATAGCACCGTCATCTCGAAACAATTTGAGACAATACGAAGACAAAAATAGATAAAACGGAAAAGCCAAACTTAATGTATGAGATAAGTTGCAAAAAATTAGTGCAAAAAAGTGTATATTGGCACGACAAAAAATAAATTGAAGATTCTTGTCAGGACACAAATCAAACATAAAATGTAAAAATAATTTTAGTATACAAAAAACTGAACTCGCAGCCCACTGTGCAGAAAACGGACACTTACCTGATTTTGAAAATATTAATATTGTATAGGTTAAAGAGAAAACGAATAAACGGTATAAACTGGAAATGTTAAATACAGTCAAATCCCGATAATTCGTAATCGCAAGGGACCGGTCATTTCTTACGAATTATAGGGGTTTTCGATTTAGCGGGGTTTCGATTTAACGGGGTTAAAGTAAAATAAATACGAATTAACGGGGTTTTTCAATTTATTTACTAAAACGATAAAAATAAACATAAAAAACAATTGCTAAAAATAATTAATACAAAATAAATAATATAAATACATAAAATAAAGTAGCAAATTCATTTACTTAGCGTAAAATACAAGTATTTTTGTAAAAAAATTAACTTAAGAAAATAAACACACACACACAAGCAAAAGCCACGTAAAAAATAGCGGTAAACAAAAAATCATTCTTTCCATGTTTTTGTTGTTTTTATTACGAATTGTAAGTGGTAGTTAGCAAACAATTACGATTTATAAGAGGTAAAGAAGATTTTATTTGAAAAAAAAATTACGAATTACCGAGGGGACCAAAATGTATGAAAATTTTACGAATTAACGAGATTTTTTCAAGGGACCGAGGGTTTATTACGAATTATCGGGAATTACGATTTATCGGGGTACGAATTATCGGGATTTGACTGTATAATTAATACTCCACAAGTTAAGAGAATGAACTACAAAACTGACACCAAGGCATATCCATACAAGGTGGTTGCAATAAAAAAATTAAGAGAGTCGTTCTCTTACTCTTTATTTTTTTTACATGGAGTTTGACACCGAAATTGAAAAATTTTTCAAGTTTAGTGTCAAACTCCCTGTAAAAAAAATAAAGAGTAAGAGAACGAGTCTCTTAATTTTTTTTCTGCGACCACCTTATATGGATATGCCTTGAGTGCAATAGAGAATGTTAAAGCATTAAGTTTAAAATATTTTGAATATTGTTACCAGAGTACTGCAGCCGGTGTTTCAAAAACAAGTAAGCATTATTCAACACGCAAAAAAACAAGTTAAATCTACGTCATATTTTAAATATGCCGTAGCACTCCTTATGTTTATTCATTTTAACTGTATCAGAATAATGATTGTGTTTCAACTTAGCACAAAAAATCATGCACAACATGTAAGTTAATCATACCGAGTGCTTACCACATTTTCAACTATGCATGTTCGACACTCGGTTTTAATATGAAGGCTTGATTTAATCATTTAGAGTTGATGATGAAATTTTGCACAATGCATGTTTGATACTCGGTAAAAATTAACATACTTTTGGCGTTGTTTGGTATGATTAAGATTGAAAAACGAAGTACAACATGCAATAATGCAAAAATATAGAAATGAAAGAAATCATTGTGTTAGCATTAAATAATTTACTGCCTACAAAAAAGAAGTGAATGTTAAAGTGTGTGTTGGTAGTTTAGTTATTTAAAAACATTTCGTCGTAAAAAATCTTTTTAAAATTAGATAGAGCATCTCTTAATTTTTGTAATAAAATATTTTACCCATTTTTATAATAAAATTTTTATTGAATTTTAGGATTAAGATAAGAAGTACTTATTACACTTTTCATGTAAAGAAAACCCATTTTATTTTTGTTTTTGAATAAAAATAAGTTTTAATATTTGCTTTTTATTTTAGAGAAAAAAATTAATGCCTGACTTTCCTCCTTATTTCCTAAAACGCAACGCCCTAGAACAAAAACAAAATGTATGGAAATGTTTTTTAAATTTATATTTTTTCCATACATTTATTAGAGTTATAATGCGTTGCGTTTTACGTAAATAGGCCCTTTGGTTTACCGCAGAACATTACGCATTAATGTCTACAATATGATTTAATGCCTTTTGTATACATACGTATGTATGTATTTGCATTGTTTAATCCTTTAAGTTCGTTTTTCAACTTTAATCATACCAAACAACGCAAAAAGTATGTATATTTGTACCGAGTATCAAACATGCATTTTTCAAAATTTCATCATCAACTCTAAATGATTAAATCAAGCCTTCATATTAAAACCGAGTGCCGAACATGCATAGTTGAAAATGTGGTAAACACTCGGTATGATTAAATTGCATGTTGTGCATGATTTTGCCCGCAACTTTTCGATCGAGTGTTTTGATCGATTGTATATGAAAATTTGTATGCACGCACAAATCAACAAAAATGTGATTTTTGCAGATCACTGATTGTTACTCTTTTTTTAAGTGATGTATTTTGTTGTTGTATTTACTTGTGTAAATGTTTTTTATATACAGTGTGCAACATAATTGGTTGAACAAAAATAGTTTATATGTTTTTATGTAATTTAATTATATTTTTAGAATAACTCCTGAAGATGTCATCCAGTGGATGACGAAATATTGAGGCAATAAAGTCATTATATATGAAACCAGACCACGAGCTTGACTATTATTTTGAATAAAGATTTCTTTTTATTATTTAAAATTTTTAAGTTATACATTATTATTGCCACCTTGCGAAGCCAGTACAGCTTGTCTGCAGGTAGGGTTATAATACTGATTACTACAATTCATTTACAAAGAAAAGTTAAAAATTAAATAAAAAATTCAATAAGTGAATTAGTTTTAAATTTTTAACAAAAATATTTAATAGGAAAATTCATTGCTGTGTGATGAAATAAGATTTAAACGCGTTCTTCCTTCTATGGGCATTATTGGTGTCTGTTAGTATTGAAATTGGGATGTTGTTAAATATTGTAGGTAGAAGAACTTATAGCTGGCTTTTGCTATACTGATTATTGTATTGAGGACCCAGAATCGTCCTTCTGAATTTTGTCTTGTTTGGTAGTTGTGGATGATTATTTGAAGAAGTCTTGAATCGTTAAAGAACTCGATTGCCAAACTTAAGTGAAATATGCTTTTAACGTTTAGCATGCGTGTGTTTTTGGTTAAATTTATGTTTAAAATTGTGGGTGATACACTATTTGTGTGGGCGTTGTATTCGTGATCCAAATTATGACTGTGTTGATGGAAAGTTGTACAAAGTATCTTAATTAGTTGGTTTTGTGTGTGTTGAAGTTTTGTACAATGTGTAGAGTTGCCCCATGCTGTGATTCCATGACGTATGTGGGATTCGACGAGTGAGAAGTAGACTTGCCTCAATACATTATTATTTGAGCAATTCTTTAGTCTATGAAGAACATACATAAGTAGCCTTTCGTAGTTTTTTACGAATCGCGTCTATGTGGTATTTTCATTTGAAATTTTGGTCAACAATTACTCCCAGGTACTTATACGTGTAAACAATTTCTATCGTAATAGCGCAGCTATCAGAGGTATAGTCAAATTTATTTAGCTTTTTACTGTGGAGGCATTCAGTGATGTGATATTTGATTTTTATATCGACATGCAAGATATGGTGAGGTTTGATATGCATTAATTTAGTTTTAGTTGCATTTATAGTCAGCCCGTAATCATGACACCATCTTATTGCGGTATCAAATTGTTGTTGTAATATTGTAGTTGCAACACTTAAGTCTTATGTGCAACTACCATAGCTGTGTCATCTGCATATGCAAATATTTTTGCTGTTTTTAACGTGTTGATCAACTCATTTCAGTATAATAAATAAAGAATTGGACCTAATTTCGATCCTGGAGGAACACCTCGGTCAATGTCTGTTTCGTCACTAATGTGACAAGATAACTTTATCCGATAGTTTCGTAAAGTGAGGTAACTTCTCAGTAGGTTTTGACTATACCTCTAAAACCAACTTTTTCTAGCATTGCTAATAATTTTTCATGTGAAAGTGTATCAAATGCCTTGCTAAAATCAATAAACAGAGTTAGGCAATGATGATTTTTTCTCAACTGTGGAAAAGTATGCAAGCAGCTGATTAATATTTTTTCCTTTTTGAAACCCGAATTGATCTTTATTGATTATACTGTGTTTTGTTATGTAATCCGTTGCATAAAATTTCTTCCATTATTTTTTTCTATTACTGGTAAGATTGCTATTGGCAAAGGCCAATGTATTGATCGTCTCTTTAAAGTTTAAAGAGACGATCAATACATGTTGCCGTATTTGCATTTGTGCAAGAGTTTATCTCACTTTGTAACCCATTTGATGCCAGCATATCAAGGTAATTATTTGTTAAAGAATTCTCTTTCATAATATCAATGTTTACATCGCCCACTGTTGCCAATTTAGCTATTTTCTCGTCAAATCTAGCGTTGCTATAAAATATCTGATTTAGCTATTAGCGGAAAATCTAGCGATTTTTTAAAGTCCAGTTTCAATATTACTTAAACTTTATTACTTGTCAACATTGTTATAGCTTTATCCAAAGGAAGGTTAATTCACAGACAAGGTGTTTTTGTGTCTTGCTTTTTTGATATACTGAGTTTGGCACTAGAAATACTAAAAGCTTTCATAGCAAATAAGCGGTATTACAAGTACATCTTTTAAATAAATGTTGCTAGATAAAACTCGAATAACGGTATTTTTAAACATACACTTACATATGTACGTATTCTTAAAACCAATTATGTATCTAGGTTTGCATGTTTATGCATATCAGTTTTAATTTAAGTGGGGTAAGTGTATTTTACAAGTAAAAATTAATAACTGATGGAACTACGAAGTACCGATATCAATACTGCTTAAAGTGGGTACCAATTTGACCTATGAAGTTTCAGATGTAGAAGATTGGCTTCAAATTTTTAATCAAACAAACCATAATATCTAACATTGTTTTTCCTTTTTAATATGAATTATATTAACAGATAGTTAACAAATTTTACTAAATTTTTCATGCCAAAGACTAGAGTCTTTTAATTTACTTTTTTTAAATGTGTAAAACACTGACGCCTGTATTCATAATAATTGTGATATATTTATTGATGGCTTATTTGACAATTATTCCATAGAAATATGTCAAATTAGCCCTCAATAAACCTTCAATAATAATTTTGAATATGGGGGATAAATTAAATACATACATACATTATTTTTTTTAAGTTTTTTATTTCTTTTATGACCTGAATTTCGTAAAAATTATTATTTTCGAATAAATCAAATTCTTTCAGATGCCACACTACTTTAGTTTTTTCTTTAAATATAAAAAAGAGATTGAAACTGTTTCCATTGTTTAAACTATTGCAAAATAATAAGATTCACCGTTTTTGCAATAGTGTTACCAGAAAGTTTAAAAAACGACCTTTTGCCTATTTATAGCTAAAATTTTTAACAATTTTTAATTTGAGCTATTTTTTAGCGTTTTTTTTACTGTAATTTAGCTATATTTTTGCGAAAAAAGTTGGCAACAGTGACATCGCCAACAACCAAGGCATATTCATACAAGGTGGTCGCAATTAAAAAATTAGGAGAGTCGTTCTCTTACTCTTTATTTTTTTTACATGGAGTTTGACACTATACTTAAAAAATTTTTCAATTTTAGTGTCAAACTTCATATAAAAAAATAAAGAGTAAGAGAACGACTCTCTTAATTTTTTTATTGCGACCACCTTGTATGGATATGCCTTGCCAACAACCATTAAATTTCTTTGTTTGCTATTTCATCTAACTCTTTTACAAAGGAGCTTTAATTTTGAGAGGGTGGTCTGTAAGCTGCAAGAATGGAAACTTTTTTAGTGGTTATTATATTTAAGTTTATTGCTTCGAAATAGATTGTGTTTATTTCAATCTGAGCGTATTGAATGCTTTTTTTTATATAAACAGCAATACCTCCTCCGTCTCTACCAACTTTGTTCTTCAAAATGGTGTTAAAATCATTTATATTGTAAAAACAACATTCATTATCGTTTATGTTTGTTTCTATCAGTATGATTATTTTGATGTTGTTTAGTATGTTTTGAACTGTTGCTAAAAATGAGTTAAATTTTGTGCGCATTGAACGAATATTTAAAGAGATAATTGAAAAGGGATAACTTATTACATCAGATCTAATTTGATTAAAGTTTTCTATTGTTTCTGATGTAATGTTGTACATGTTTATGAAATTTTTTGTCTCTGTTTTTTTTTTAATGATTGAAAAGTTTTTTATTTTGTTTAGTATGTGAAATTCGAATTTTTTTTATTAATTTAATAGTTTATTGTTTACCCTTGCTGGAATTCATTAACTACGCGATAAGTTCGATATCACTTGAATTTAAAATTAAAATGCTAGTAGAGCTTTCACTTTTTCTGCTAAAATATGCCCATTACGAACCCATACGAATTTACAACCGGACTCTTTAGCTTTGATTTTAGATTGCCACAACAGTCGTTAGTTGCCACAACAGGAGTTAGTTGATCATTTACGTTAATAAAATCGGTTTGGTTGGTTGGGTCCATAATCTCATTTTTAGTCGAGTTAGATTTGCCAAAAGTATTTTTAAATAAATCAACCTTTACTCTCTGACCACGTAACTTAGACATTAACTCTTGCTTTTTATATTGAGAACAAAATTCAACAATAATTTTACCAGTTTTTTTTTATTTTATAAGCATTATTTATATCAGTGTCTTGTATGTTTACGTTTACAGAGGCGGCGATTGTTTTAATTGCATACTCTGCAGTAGCATTGTTATCCCGAATGTTTTTAATCTCCACGTTCTTATTGATAAGCTGTTGTTCAATTGTGTTTATTCTGTTTTCCATTCTCTGTATACATTTGTCTTTTTCAATATTCTCCTTTTTTAAGACATTAACTTGTAATGCTAGACTTTTTATAGTTTCAGTTAATTTGAGAAATGCATTGGGCATCTCTTCTCTAAACACATTTTGAGTAGTTGTGATGTTGCTGTTCATTAAATTTATACTGGCTTTAATGTCTGTTAAGTCGTTTGCGACAGTTGACTTAAACAAGGACATATCCGATTTAGGATCAAACATATTAGAATTTAAAGTGTTAAGGTAAATTGATTCTTTAAATTTTTTGCTATTTGAATTTATTTCCTTTTGATTTTCATTCTGATCTTCTTCATCATTTCTTTGCTGTTTTTTTGATGTTTGTTCATCTTGCAATAGAGATATGTATTCACTTTTTTTTACTCATTTTAAGGGATTAATTCTAAGGTTTTTTTTAACTTTGATCTTAAAACCAACAAAAAAAATCGTTTTTTATATAAAATTAATCAAATAAATTTTTATATCTTTGAATTTAGTAAAAATATAAACACAATTTGCTGCACTTTTAAACCAATATTTTTCACTGTTTTTAAGGTTTATATTAGTGTTTTTTTTATATTTTATTTTGGGCACTAATAATTATTTTAATTTAAATTAATAATAATAATAATAATAACAATAATAATAATAAAAATAATAATAATAATAATAATAATAATAATATGTAATAATAATAATAATAATAATAATTTTTTTTTTTTTTTTTTGGCGGGAAGGAGGTAAAAAATGCGTTTCCGCATGCACGATCGGTCGTCACCAGTTGTGGTATGTCGGGCTCCCCTACTCGGCCTACCGACTAAAAAAAACCCCCTTGTGTCCCCTTCCGGAAACGTTCCACCCCGAGACCGCTATAAAGCATTACTTCGGGGTGGTTTCCTTTTCTTTGGCTGCTTTTGCAACCCTTGTTCCCGACCTGCGTCCAGGTCCTCGCCTGTATATGCCCTCAGTACCTAGCCTGCGTTATCCAGATCAGGCTTTTTACTCCTGAGGACGTACTCACAATACCTTGATACTGCTCGCCAATTTTCCTCGTTCTGGGTCATGCGATGTATAATGTTCCCCACATTTATCTCCCCTACTGAATTTTCTAATTCCCGTCTCTTCTCGCTCCATTTAGTACATTTAAAAAAGGTGTGCTCAGCGTCGTCTGTTATGTCTCCGTCCTCGTATAAGCAGTATGGTGTGCTGCACTTGCCTATGTTACACAGGTATTTCCTGAAGTATCCGTGACCAGACATCATCTGGGTCAGATAGTAGTTTGTTTCTCCGGTTCTCCTTTTTAACCAGATGCTTATGTCCGGGAGAAGCCTTTTCGTCCATCTCGCTGTCGTTTCCTCGTCCCATTTTTCCTGCCAGCTTTGAAGGGTTTCTTGTCTTATTATATCTCTATCCCCTTTCTCGAACCTATTGGTCTGCTTCCTCCGCCATATTTTCCCCTTTTCCTGCATTAGTAAGTCTATGGGAATAGTTCCCGCTAAGACAAGGATACTTGCAGTAGATACTGTACGATATGCAGAAGCTATCCGCAGTGCGTATGTTCTCTGTACATCAAGTAATTTGCTTATTCTACTTCTCCTGATCCCCTCGCCCCAAATCTCACTACCGTACAGGAGAATACCGTTACTTGTCTCCATTAGCAGCTTTCTCATGTTCTGCCTCGGCCCTCCTATATTTGCCATTAAACGGCTCAATTGCCCTGTTACTCTAGCCGCTTTATTTGATGCATACTGAATTTGATTTGAGAACGTCATCTTGGAGTCAAGTCTTATGCCGAGATAGTTAACATATGCCTTAGTTCGTATCGCCACCTCCTCTATATCAATGTCTATTTGCATTGGTGTGTGTCCTCTTGTCAAAAGAAGTAGTTCAGTTTTTTGGATTGCCAGCTGGAGGCCATGTGAGTCTAGCCATGCCTTTGTTCTGATCATGACCTGCCTTAACTTCCGTTTAGCCTCTTCCGTGTCCCTAGCACTTATAACAGCTGCTATGTCGTCCGCGTAGCCCACTAGGAAAGTCTCTTGTGGCATTTCGATTCTCAATATGTCATCGTATGTAATGTTCCACAAGTCTGGACCAAGAATGGATCCCTGTGCGGCTCCGGAGGTCACTGGTATCTTTCTTCGACCCTCCATTGTATTGTATATAAGCTCCCTGTCCTTGAGGTAACTTCTTATTATACGTGACATGTATGTCGGTATACGAAAACGTGTCTCTAAGGCTCGAATAACGTCTGGCCATCTTAGGCTATTGAAAGCGTTCTTAATGTCGAGCGTGGCCAAAAGAATAAGTGGCCTACTGAAGTGGTTCCTCTGTTGAGAGGCAGTAAAAACTTCAACAACTTCCTTTAGCGCTCCAATGGTAGATCTTCCAGGTCTAAAGCCATGTTGTCTTTCCGATAGACCTCCTCCTCTATCTATAGCTTCTCTCAACCTGGGTTTTAGGAGCCTCTCAAAAAGTTTTCCTGCAGTGTCAAGCAAACAAATTGGTCTATAAGCCGTTGGTGAGTCTAGATCGCCCTTACCTTTACTAATAAGCACAAGCTGTTGTTGCTTCCAAACCTTTGGAAAAAGGCCTTCCATGAGGCATTTGTTGTACATTTCAAGTAACAAATGCGGTCTATTTAGTGCTACGTACTTAATGACTTCTGATGGTATTCCGTCTGGGCCAGGTGACTTATTTGCTTTTAGTCTACTGGCAGCTGTTTTTAGTTCTTGTGTGGTGAACGGCGGGATATTTATAACCTCTTCCATATCTATTCTATCACCAGGGACCTCGTTTGTTGGGAAAAGGGTTTCTACTATGTTCTTCATCTTTTTCTCTTCCATCACCTGGTTTGGGGCTCTGAAACCCAGCTTTCCTTTTACTAATTTGTAGCCCGTGCCCCATGGATTTGTATTTATGTCCTCACGTAATTCTTCCCAAAGCTTTCTCTTACTGCAAAAAATTTCCTTTTGCAGTTTTTTCTTGGCGTCCTTATATGCGATCTTTTCCGTTTCCGCTTCGCCCCTCCGTCTAGCTCTGGTATATTTTCTTCTGTGTCTAAAACAGTCTCTTCTTGCCTTGGCGATATCCTCGTTCCACCAGTAGACTTCTTTTTTGCCCGTCTTGGGTCTTTTTATCTTGGGCATCGATTTATCACATCCTTTTCTGACTATTTGCATAACGTTTTCTACGGTCAAAGAGGCGTCTGTATTTTCTAATGAGCTGTTTATTCTGTGGTCAATTTCCGAAATTAATGCCACTGTGTCCATTTTTTTGGCATTCCATCTATGGGTGCCTGTGTTTTGTTGCCGAGAGCTTCCTCCGTCTGCACTTCCTGTGATAATAAGGTAGGATATATATTGATGATCGCTTCCGGTATATGAATCAAGCACCTTCCAATCTGTTATCTGATGTGCGATTTTCTCCGAAACCAGAGTAATATCCGGTATCGTGCCCTCACAACCGGGCCGTCTAAAAGTAGGTGCGCTTCCTACGTTTGCCACGACCATACCAAGTCTGGCTATCATTTGCACTACCTCCCTGCCCCTGGAGTTTGCGGTTTGCATGCCCCACTCTGGTGCTCTAGAATTCAGGTCACCTGCAATTACAAGGTGTCCACGAGTCTCTCTTGCAAAGTCCTCAATATCATCCAGTTTTTTATGGAATTCTTCCATGAGGTCACTGGGGGTTAAGTAACAGCTGATAACTGTTACATTATCAAACTGTGCCCATGTGAAACAGCTTCCCTTTCCTTGCCTCTTTGGGCTCACTTTGCCCAGATGCGGAATCCATATAGCTGATGTTTGATAATCATCTTCTATCCATAAACCGGTTTGATTCTTTTTGTATTGCTCGCTGATAATGGCAATATCCGCTTCTTGTTCCTTCATTATCTGTGGCAGCAGTGCATTCGCCACTTTTCCTCTATGCATGTTTGCCTGTAAGATCTTCATTATACCTGTCTACTTGCCTTGCAGCCTTTCGATCCAGGTAAATGATCTAGTAGTAACCTCTCTTCCGCTAGGCATAAGCAGCATTTCGGAGGGTTATTGCACTGCTTTAAAAAGTGGCCACTTTCACCGCATTTAATACATAACCCTGCCCCTTTTCTGTCAGGCCCGTTGCATTCCCTCTGGGTATGGCCAAGTCCGAAACATTTATAACATCGTTTCACCTCTTCCCGGTACTTTACTCTACAGTTTATCCAACCGATTTTAATTCTTTCTGCTTTTAGTAACATGTGTGCTCCATGCGCGGGAAGAGAAACAAAACTTCTCCTCTGGTCCCGAGTGTTGGGGTTTGTTAGGTGTACTGTAATGTCTTCCTCCGGTGTGCCGGTAACCTTTGTTACGGCGTTTATAACGTCTCTGTTTGTTGAGAATCCATCTATATCCTGAATTTCTAGTGTAACCCTCTGTCTTAGCTCCTTTACGTCTGCCGCTTCTTTCAGAGCATTCCTAATCGCATCGCGGAATTGTTCTGTTTTTCCGCCCCTTGCCACTTCTAGAAGAATTGCCCCATTTTTGGTCCTTCGGATTGATCGTACAGCTATACTGGCTTCTTCTGGTTTAACGTTTTCTCTGAGATTTCTTAAAACCTCAGCATAGCTGTGCCCCTCGGTTGGTCTGACAATTACTGCTTCCGGCCGTTTTTTCGGAAGTTTAAGACGCACTTTTCTTCCTTTCCGTTTTCTAGGCCCTCCTGGTGTATGAGGCTCCATCGGTTTCTTATCGGTTGATATTTCTCCTTGTTTTGTAGATCTCTGGGTGCTCTCCTTCTGCTTTTTGCTTGGTCTTACTATATCGGTTGGACTTGGTGCGCTTCTTTTATTTAAAGACGTTTTCGGAGTATTGTTTTCGCCGTCCTCTAATAATGTTACTGACTTCTCTCCTCCGACTTTCTTGTCCTTCTCTTTCCCCGCTTCCGCTCTTTTCCAGCTATTGCGGTAGTCGCTTAAAATATCGAGAAGCTCTTCAAGTTCTGATACTCCTCTCTGTACATCCATATTTATGTTCCTTTGTCTGGATATGGCGTGTCTCATTTTTTTCAGCACGCTACGGCACTGTTGTACTGTTTCATCCTCCGAATTTCTCATCTTCAGAATAAATTCCTGGCGAGGCGAGCTGGCACCGAGGTTTAAATTTTTTCCTTCCGTATCTAATGCGTTAGTCTCCTCCCGTACGGAAAGGGGTGTTTGGGTGGGAACTTTTTCTCTTAGAGTCGAGCTCGGCGTGTTCCCTGTCAGCTCTATCAGCGTCGTACTCTTTTCGATCCCTATGGACGAGGATTTCAGGTTGACCGGGGATCGTTTAGTTTTCGTGCTGGTTCCGAAAAGCGGTTCCAAAGTTCTTCTCTCTATGTAATCTGTTGTTTTTTTTTGTGATTTTTTGGGTATTTCTTTGGTTGTTTTAAGTGTTCCAAGATTCAAATGTTCCATGCTAGTAGGGTCCCATCTTGAAGTCGTTATCTGTGTCCGTTTATGCAGTTACCTTTGTAATGACCCCGAGGGTGCCTTTGCATGCAGTGAGGTCCTCGCGAGGGTTGACACAAGGCCTTATGGGCACTTGTGTTCAGAGCCAGGTCGGGTATTAATTAGGATATCGTATCAACTAAACCTGCATGGCCAACTTAATGGCTACGAGGCCCAGAGCGTTCTCCAAGTCCTTGCCAAGGTTTTAACAGGACGGAAGACAGGTATGGCACTAGCCTGAGAGCCGTTTCTACAAGATTTCACTCCTGTATACTAAGGTAACAGAATACCACAACTGCCGGCCCAAAATAAAACTGCCCATAATAGTTCTTCCAAATCGTAATTCCGTGTCGTTACCGGTCCTTCAAATAATAATAATAATAATAATAATAATAATAATAATAATAATAATAATAATAATAATAATAATAATAATAATAATAATAATAATAATAATAAAAATAATAATAATAATAATAATAACAATAATAATAATAATAATAATAATAATAATAATAATAATAATAATAATAATAATAATAATAATAATAATAATAATAATAATAATAATAATAATAAGACAAATTAAATCGAAATAAAGCTCCATATTCTTATGTAGATATGTGAAGGATAAAAAATTTGTGAAAAATTGAATAATTTATTTAATTTTAATGAATAAAAGGTCCGACCAACCTAAATACAATAGCTGTCGAAATATGGAAACCATTGCAGGCTTTAAATTTTTTTAATATATCGAACATTCTGCCACAGTTCAGCTTGTTAGGTACTTTTGCTTTTTCGCTTTCTTTCAGCTTCTTTCTTATATATTACTGTCATATGTCCCCATCTTCCCTTATCTTTTCTCGAAGCTTCGTTGCTTGTTCCCTCTTTTTTATTTAAATGCTTTTTCGATCTATAATATACGAAATTTTATTTCACTGATACTACTTTATTGAATATATTAAAAACTTACGGCGATGGACGCGACAAATTTAAAATTCCAATAAAATGCATGAACCAACTTTGCCGAAATAAGTGTGTACCCTTTTTAAAACCTTTCACATGCCTGCTTAAAAATCAAAACCTGATTGCTTTTTAAATTCTTATTAACTATTGAAAATAAATTAATAGTGATTTTTGGCGACGGACGCGACATTAAAATATAGGTTACATGTAAGTTAAATAGGTGATGTTTACAGCCAATAGACATAACTCAGTTCAAAGAGTACTGATGATGAAATTGCGTAGCTGTTTTCGAAAATGCATTCTACTCGGCTAGTATAGGTAAAAAGATTCTGCTTTTTTCAAATAAAAGTTCAACAAAAAATAAACGTAAGCATTTAAAAAACTTCCGTTATTTTGCTTTTCCTCTCTTCTGATAATGAGTAAGGGTGAGTTCCAAATCGTCAAAACACATTTCAGTGATGCGGTGAAAAAGGGACACATCACAAAGCTGTTTTAAAGGTGTAACTTAAAGAAGTAAAAAAACAAATAAACACACACATATAAGTATGTTTACTCATACATACATACATACATACATACATACATACATACATACAATTATAATAAAAACGTAATACAAAATATAACTTTAAGTTTATAATATTTTTGTTTGACAGATAGCTGTGAAATAATTGTCAAATAAACCCTTAAAATGTAATGTTTTTTTTAATTATATAAAATCGTGCATTCGCAGTAAAATTTAAACAAAAAAGTTATTGCAAGAAGTTCTATAATAATAAGAAAAAGTAAGTAAAAATGTGCGGAAGAGGAAAAAGTAAGAGAAATGTTAAAAGATTTATTAAAAATAAGAAAAAAGAATATGTAAAAAGTTAAGACTGTGCTAAGGAAAGTTATAATTTCAAAGAAAATATTTCTCATGAAGAATTTGTGAGCCAAACTTATCAAAATTTACCATCAGAGGATAAAAAACCTCTTCGGGAAAAACTTAGAGAATGGTGCTTAAGATATAGCCCAAGTAGAAAAGCTGTCGAGGAATTATTAAAAATACTTTTTAAAGAGAATTTAGATGTTCCCCTTAGTATGAAAACTTTTATTCCAAATAAGGAAAAAGCGTTGCTAAAAGAAGTGTCCCCTGGCATATATTCACACTTGGGTATTCAAAAACAGCTAAAATCTCTTTCTTCTATATTATCCAAGTACGATGAAATTATATTTGACATAAATATAGATGGCCTGCCTCTCAAGAACACAATTATGGCCAATATTGGTGCGCATAGTTAATACAAAAAGCATTTCAATAATTCCTGTTGGCATTTATCTTGGGAAAACTAAACCTAATAATATATCAGAATACTTGTCTGAATTTGTTTCTGAAATGAAAAATCTTCTTTTAAATGGTCTTGAATTGAAAAATAAAATCATTAAGGTAAAACTTAGAGCAGTTGTTTGTGTTTCGCCAGCAAATGCATTTATTTGTGGGATTGTTGGGCACACATCTTCCAATGGATGCGCGAAATGTATTCAAGTTGCAAGAAAAATTGAAAATACTCTCACATATTGCTCAGAACCCGGTGAGTTGATAACTGATGATGACTTTTTAAGGAGTAGGCATTTAAGTTATCATAAGAAACAGTTTCACTCTGAGAAAACTCCATTGGAAAACTTAGGAGTTAAAATGATATCTCAGGTACCACTTGATGCATCTTGTGGACTTAGGCGTAGCGCGAAAAATGATTCTGCGAATGATTCACAACAAATTAAATTTTAAAATTACAAAAGAGCAAATAAAAAATATTTCTAGTCATTTAGAATCCCTTAAGCCCCACATTCCAAAAGAATTTGTTCGTTTTCCTAGAAGTTTTGATGAAATTTTTAATTGGAAGGCAACTGAATTTCGCCAAGTCCTTTTATATACCGGCATTCTTATATTCCAAAACAAAACTCCTAATGAGGTTTATTATGTATTTCTACTGTTGCATTGTTCATCCAGGTTAATGTCTATGCAAAAAAACTTGAAAAGTAAAGACTGTTTCGAAATGAAATCCTATATTGACGGTCGGTTTAAACAACAAACAGGTATGGCAATATTTCTTTTATTTATACATCATAGTACATGTAGCTACTCGCTACAAACCAATACTTTTTTAGAATTACTCTTTAAGCAAAACAAAAAAATTATGGAAGCATTAGCCGAGCAAACTGTATTAACAAAACTTCTAATAAAGCACGACCAAACATCAAACCAACTCTCTGAGTTATTTCCAATTTCCTCCGAAACAGCTTTGAACGATATTGAAAAGGAAATAAGCGAACATTACAAACATTTATATGTAAGTATATTTTTGAAAAATTATTGTACTTATTCACAACTTTTTTAACTTCTTGTATTTAGATGGTTGCATTAAAAAATTAATTCGAAATAATTTTATCAAAAATATTGGACTATTAATTTCTGAAGACATTATATATAAGTACAACGTAGATGGAACCCACGGAAAAAGTAGACTAAAAGATTTCAAAAATTTTTATAGTGTCATCGAAGGTAAATATTTAACATAAATTTTTGAAAGAAAACATTAACTTCATCAAATCAAAACTAGTTTGCCTTTTGTAGATGCAATAAGAGCAAATCCTGATGTTAGAGACATTGACGAAAATATAAGAAAATCAGTTCACCTAATAAAAAAGCGACACCTAAAAAAAATTATAAAGGATAAACATAATACTAGTAATATAGATTTTAAAATTTAGAGGTCACTTAGCATTAAATTATAATCCCATAAATTTTGAAAAATTATATTTTTGTTGTTAAATTTAACAGATAATATTTTAATTTTTATAAAACATTTGTTGCTTTCTCGTTTTTTTAAACTAATTGCTGTTTGAAATTAAATTTGCTTCATTACATTTTGCTTAAATTTATTTCACATGACAACAGAGAAAATTTTATAAAAAATTGTCCATAACCGAAAATAAGAAAGCAAAATTATTTTTTAAACGATAAAATTCAAATGATAGTAGCTTTAAAGATAATCATGAATTCCTATTTGTTGAATTTTTTTAAGTACTTAGAATTATTTTAATTTTCTAATTTTTAATATTTGTTTATCTTATGTAAATAATTAAAACCATTTGTTTTAAAATAAATAATAAAGTTAAAATGCATTAAAGAAATGAAAACATTTTAAGGGATAAAGCTTTTTTTTTGTATTTAGGAACTAGTTCTGAAGTAGTTTAAAAGGGACTGGAACTGTGCTACTTGTTTCAGGTTACTCCGTGACAAGTGCTTAGAAGACTACTTCTGAATAAGTTGTTTAAGGTTTGTTCAGATTGTTTGGGGGCAATAGGTAAAATAGGATCCTTAGAAACAAACTCTAAACAAGTTCATTTAGGATTGGTCTTGAACCGGATATAAGGTACTGAAGTTGAGCCAATTGTCCCCTCCAATGACAACGACAATGTAAAAGTGATATGTCCCTTCCATATAAAGTGTTGGAACTAGAACCAGTCCCCATCACCAAAGAACCGGTCACGTGAATAGTTTTGTGTCAGTTCCTTTCCCCGTAGGGTACTTAATTAATAACTTGATGTAAATCGTAAAACGACTTAGAGAAAAAATTGTTTTTTTACAGTTGATTATTTTTGGTTAAAAAATAAAAAAAAAAATTAAAATGCTTCTATATATTTATAGTATAGACATTTGAGCTTTATTATTGATAAGAAAAAAAACTTTTATTACTTTCCATTATTCATTCGTGGTTGACCTGTTTCTGGAAATGCCCATATATTTGGAAAATTTTCTATGCTTCTATCCAAAATTAAGTCGTGTCTTACCTCAAGGCCGATTTCACCAATGTCTACTGATAACACTGGAACTTGTTCTTAAGCCCCAGGAAATCGCCTTACTGAAGCTTCAGTCTTAGCTCTGTTTGATCCAAAGGTTAATGATACATCGACGTCTATTATAAGCTAATGGCGAAAGCTTAAAAGAATTAAAAAAATGAATAAAATAAACCTTGAAGAAGGTTTTCTGGTAGTGATTTAGGATAAAAAACTTTTGGAAACTTGGCCGAGTTTTTAGGGTGTATTCTGCAACAGATAGCAGAGTTAGAGTAGCAGACATGGAAGGGTGATTACTAGGACCATTATAAAGCTAGTTGTGCTTCCCCCTGTATATTTAATATACATGTTAATCTTTCTTTGTGCTCGTTTTTATTTTTACTGTAACGTACGCCGCTTTTCACTGTCGAATTTTCAATTGTCCTCATCCCATCCGTAAATGCCAGAAGTTTCTAAACATGAATATTTCTGATCACATTCGCACATGCCTGACTCTCGTTAATTTGCATAGCATATGTTTTTATAAAGATAGCTGTAATCCCCATACTTTATTTCATTTGATTTTAATGTTACAAGTGATGTTTGGAATTCCCGTCTGCGATACAAACACGAATCAGCGAAACCAAGTTTATCTACATCCAATATCAGAAATAAATCATCTTTTCTATCAATCTCAATGTCTGCAACCTTAACAAGTATTATTTGCTTAAATATCGTAACCCTTTTTTACGCCGCTCTGGGCCAAATTAACTTAACATCATCTCAGGCCCGTTGTTTGTTGGACTTCCAATCACCCATTAGCCAGCTATCCAATGCGCTAGTTGATTAATTCAAGCTAACTGCGAACACCTTAAAAAGCAAAACTGTGTGTCCAATAGCATTGAAATCGCGATGTGACTCGTCCTAAAAAGTAGAAGGTACCTTTAGAATAGATCTTCGTATAGCGCTTCGTACTCCATCGCAGTTACTTCCATCTTCCTCCAAAACGCACAAGGGATTTCCTAGCTAATTTCAAGTTTTATGAGCCAGCAGAAATCGACATCGTTATCAGAGTCGACTTGTATTCAAAAGCTATATGCCAAAGACCTAAGTTGAAGGTAGGCTACCCAACTGTGCAAATCACAATTTTTAGGTCGAAAATTTATGGTCCATCTAGTCTTTAAAATTTTGTTTTGCATGTTATGCGATACACAGCATATAAAAAAACGAATGCCCCAAGTAAAGGAAGTTTTTTTGATTTGCTCTAATTATATTGTTTTTTATAGTATTTATATTTTTTACTATTAAGTTATACTAAACACAAGTGAAAAAAAACCAAAACAAACTTAATAAAAAAAAGCAAACGATGAAAGAGTTACAGTAATCGTCGTGACAGTGGACCTAATAGCAGAAATGCTTATATTGTGTTAAGCTCCACAAGCGTGAGCAATGAAAACATTAGAGACCCTGAATACAATAAAAACTATATGAGTGAGAAACCAAAAATAAATACAAACAATTTAGGTGCAAGTGCAATATAAATAAGTGTTTTAAACAAGGGACAAATTTAGCCAATCTCTTTTTAAAAATTATAAAAAAAATACCGAGGTACCACCCTCATCGCGGTCTTCCTTATCGAATTTAGAAATTAAGCCTACAAATGCTACAGACGGACCCAGTCCATTTTCTTCACAAGCTCCAAAGGTCCAGGTAGGAATGGCCCGTTATATAACAGTTCTTTAGAGGGAAAGAAGCCTCAAATCGGCTGAGGTTACAAACCCAGCAAAATTTTTGAAAGATGAAGAAAAGCCAACCTCATCGCAAAACCGCCATCTTGCAGGAGGAAAATCATGTCCCATTACCCGAAAGGAAGTCATTTAAGCCTCCTCCAATATATTTGAGAGGTAAAAACTCAAATGACTTCAAGTGAATCACGAAAACGCTTACCACACCACGGTGTCCGAACTTGAAAAACATAAGAAAAGCTTCTACACCTACCAACTTAAGAACGCAAAAAGCCTCCAGGTTGTTATCAAAGGTATTGATTCAAATGTTGGCCCAGAGGAGATTGAGGCCAGTTTGTGAGCAAAGGCTTTAAAGCCAAGTTTGTATCAAACATTAGAAACAGGGAAAGGTATCCTCAACCACTATTCCGAGTGGAGCTTGAGCCTGGTGATGTAAATTTAAAACAAGTAAGAGCGCTATATTCGGCTGTGCCGAATCTTATATACCTTCACATTGGTATATTTAATGTACCCAGCCGAGTTATTTTGTACTGCAAATAATATAATAAAAATACCTTGTGTGAGTTTTAAGCCCATAGAAAACTTTACAAAATGTTAACGTTCGTATGGATAATAGAAATAGATGAGGAACGTTTGAGGTCGACAGTAATAAAAGTTTTTGACATTATTTATAATAAAAGGTTAATAAAAGTTGTTAATTTTTATGGGATGTTCTAGTCCCCCTGCTCCTCTCCAATTTTTTTCTAAAATGTATGAATTATTAGATTATTTCTTTTTGTAGAACATTTGATTTCGATATCTGTTATAGTTTCCGAGATAGAGCGTATCGAAAATTTAAAAAAAATTGTTAATTTGTGTGGGAGCTACCCCATATTCACCGCCCACTCAAAAAATGTTTACTTCAATGCGTAGGTTTTGCTGCCCATTTACTTTTTGTAGAATATTGGATTTCGATATCTTTTACAGTTTCCGAGCTATAGCGTATCGAAAATTTCAAAAAAATTATTAATTTGTATGGGATCTACCCCATATTCACCGCCCACCCAAAAATTTTTACTTCAAAGCGTAGGTTTTGCCTTCCGATTACTTTTTGTAGAATATTTAATTTCGATATCTATTACAGTTTCCGAGGTATAGCGTATCGAAAGTTTTACAAAAATTGTGAATTTGTATGGGAGCTACCCCATATTCACCCCCACCAAAAAAAATTGTACTTTAAAGCGTAGGTTGTGCTGTCCAATTACTTTTTATAGAACATTTTATTTCGATATCTGTTACAGTTTTCGAGATGTAGCGTATCGAAAATTTTACAAAAATTGTGAATTTGTATGGGAGCTACCCCATATTCATCCCCACCAAAAAAATTTTTACTTCAAAGCGTAGGTTTTGTTGTCCAATTACTTTTTGTAGAACATTTCATTTCGATATCTGTTACAGTTTCCGAGACATAGCGTATCGAAAATTTTACAAAAATTGTGAATTTGTATGGGAGCTTCCCCATATTCAACCCCCACCAAAAAAATTTTTACTTCAAAGCGTAGGTTTTGCTGTCCAATTACTTTTTGTAGAACATTTTATTTCGATATCTGTTACAGTTTCCGAGATATAGCGTATCGAAAATTTTACCAAAATTGTGAATTTGCATGGGAGCTACTCCATATTCACCCCCCACCAAAAAAATTTTAAGTTCAAAGCGTAGGTTTTGCTGTCCAATTACTTTTTGTAGAACATTTCATTTCGATATCTGTTACAGTTTCCGAGATATAGCGTATCGAAATTTTTACCAAAATTGTGCAATTGTAGGAAAACTACCACTTCCCCTGATCCTATCTGAAAAAAATTTTTCCATTTTTTAGGTGCCTAATAAAAGAGTATCCGTTCCAAGTTTTGTGGCAATAGTGACTATACTTACTGAGATATATAGGGATATATGCACGGATTTTGTCCTAAAAAAATGGGTTGTTTTGGGTTTTCGCTTATATCTCGGTCAATAGTGAACCGATTTTGCTGATTTTAAATAGCGATTGTTAGCGGGATATTTCCAATCGTTTGACACCATTAACTGTTCTGTATCTTTTTATTTGACTCCGGAAACTTGATTTCAACAGACGGACAGACAGACAGCCAGACAGACGGACATGGCTATATCAACTTCCCTATCTATAAGGATCCAGGATATATATACTTTATGGGGTCGCAAATGGATAATAAAGAAATTACAAACGGAATGACAAACTGATATATACCCTTATCACTATGTGAAGGGTATAACAAATGAGAATCACCCTATTTATGACCTAAAATATATTTTGCCCCGCAGAGTTGTAGTTTAAGCGCCACATAAGCGATCTGGGCCCGTGCAGTGCTTAAATTTCCAAGAATATGGGCATACCAAGGCTTACTGCAAATTGCGTTCTGTTTGTGTGGTGTGTGGCAGTGATGAAAAATGACAACTTTACTTGGGTATCAAAAAAATGTTTCGAAGGTACTCTTTTAACGGCAATGGTATCAAAATACTGTTTTTCTCTATTTGACTTTAATCCACAAAAAATAAATACATAAAAGTCGTATAGACATCCCAGCAAAAAAAATTGATGCGATTTTTTTACAGACCACATTTAAATCACATCTAAAGATGCTATTGCATATTTTCTGGTTTTGTAGCATTTAATTAAATGCAGAAATAAAAACTGGCATTATAAATGAATCGCCGATGTCATTGTTTTGTTTGTATTGAGCAACGTTTTACACTTAGTTAAAGTGTTGTAATAAATTTTAAGTTTATATTACATAAAAAGCTAAATTTAAAAAGAACATTAAAATAGCATTTTAGATCAGAAAATTTTCCCCACATATTAAATGCAGAAAACACCTTAGTATGGAAATTTTGTAGCATCGAAAATGTTGGTTATATGCGGTTTAAATTTGTCAAAAATAAATAGCATCCCTTCAATAACAACCCTATGTAAAATGCATTGGTTTTTCCTCAAAATTTGAAGTGATTCAAGTAAGCTAGTTCTGGGTTTTTTCTACTTCTTTTTCCTCACTTTTTTTACTGGGATGTTAAGTGTTTTTAGTTTGTTCAACAGTGAACCGAAACTGAACTGCATATATTTTTCGAAAAATTAGAATTTTGGTAAGTCCGTAATTATCATCCAATTCTATTTTGAAAAAATTGACGTTTGCCGCTTGAAAAAAATCAATTAAAATTTTTTTCTTCATTGACTTGAGGAATTTATCTTATCGCATCCCAATGAAATATGTTTTTTGCCCGCCTTTAGTTACCAAGCACAAAGTTGAAAAGTTTAGTTACAACGAAATGTGTATATTAAACATATTTAACAAAGCAACTACCTATAGGTTTATATTTTATGCTTAAAAAAGTGTTACAAATAACGACCACTGATTACTTTGTTACCTATGTAAGTATGAAATATTTTTGGAAATAATGTTTAAATCCCCACTGACTAATGTAAAAACATTTTTTGTCATGAAGGAAACTCTTAAAGCTATATTTTTTGTATACGCAAACTTTTGAACTTTTTTAATTATTTTTTTTTAATATAAGTTTTTCTAAAAAAAATTATCATACAAAATCACTAATTCAAATCTATTTTAATTTAAAAACTGTTTATGAATAATCCCCTTAACCTTTGGCATGAGTAATAATATAGTACGTAATCTACCATTTAAAGACTTTTAAACAATTTTGCGACCTTCTAATTAATTAACCAACATTAAATGATCTAATCATTTTTTAAAATTTTTAAAAAATGGCAAGATATATCGTACGTAATGATTTCTGGTTCTTCTGATTGCACTTCAAAGTAAACTGTATTTACAATTTTTAAAAAATGTTTCAGAAAAAGCTATGTTTTTTAAAGTTAACCTAAAAGTCACGTTTTTTAATCTGTTTATCATTTAATAATCGAAACCTTTGATTGTAAAATAATATTTCAAAAAATATTATTTCCGGCCTCTCGAGAAAGGGAGCGTTTTTACGTACTTAAGTATTAAAGAAAAGCACATAGAAAGAAAAAGTTAGTTGGCAAGAGGAAAAATTAACCATTTATCATAAAAATTAGAAAAAGCAAAAGAGGGTATAAAATTAGCAAGAGGAGTTACACGGTATTTGCCACAATTCAATAGTATCAAAAAAAGTACGATCGTATCAACTTTTGCAACACTGGTGTGTGGAGACCTGCATACTACGACAAAGTGCGACAAACAAAAAGATGATCCTCGTGTGAAGAGGCTGACCTGTTTTTGATTTAGTAAGGCGCTCATTAAAGCTAAAAATGGTTTCTGCCATTCCCAAGCAGTAAAATAAAGCCACTACTTCTATGCCCCCACTAGCACAGCCAACTACGAGTCAACTTTCTTATGCCAACGCATTAAAGTCTAACCAGCCCAATGCACGTTAGCCTACCCAGCCTACAACACTACAAGAGGTGCCAACAAACCAACCAACCGGGTCCAATTTTAGCCGCCTCAAAGCCGTAATTTACAATATGGTTAAACAATTTACGCAGATCATGGCGCAAATGGCTGGAATGATGCAAGAAATGCAAAAAATGCAGTCTGTACTTTTGCAGGCTATGCTTGAAAGGCCATGAACTGCTTCAGGGTTTGTTTCTGGAACGCTAACGGCATCCGCCAACACAAGACGAACTCGAATATTTTTTTATAAACCAAAAAATTTATGTCATGTTAATTTCTGAGACGCATATGACATTTAGAAGTAATTTCAAATTAGAGGCTATTCTTTTTATGATTCAAAAGATCCCAGAGATAGATCATGTGGTGGTTCCGTTTTATAGCTGCTGGAGACTATAACGCTAAGCATACGTACTGGGGCTCCCACCTTATTAGTCCAAAAGGTCGTGTCTTGTATGGTTCCGTGTCTGAAATGGGACTTTTTGTTATTTCAACTGGACAACCAATCTATTGGCCAACATACCACAATAAAATACCAGACATAATAGATTTTGGAGTGGAAAAAGGTATATTTCCGGAGCTTATTGAGGCCCAAGCCTCCTTGGATTTATCTTCTAACCACTCACCAACAATAATTACTATTTGCAATCCTCTTTGAACAGCAACTAGTGATTCTTTCTTAACTAAGAAAGTAGATTGGTTGAATATAAAAAATATATCCTGAACTATGTGGAAAAGTATTAAAATAAGCTGGAAACTCACCCAAATCCACTCCCCCGAAACAACCTGCAACATAGTGGACACACCCGTCTAAAAAGGAGGGATACTATTGCGCTGATATGAAACGTATTAATTAATGAGAACTTTTAGTTTAGTCTGGCTATTTATATTAACTACCTACTTTAAAGATTTGAATACTTATGTTAGTTCGCCAAAAGCGAAGATTCAATAAAAAAAAATATAAAAAAAAATGTATGTATGTATGTATGTATGTATGTATGTATGTATGTATGTATGTATGTATGTATGTATGTATGTATGTATGTATGTATGTATGTATGTATGCATGTATGTATGTATGTATGCATGTATGTATGTATGTATGTATGTATGTATGTATGTATGTATGTATGTATGTATGTATGTATGTATGTATGTATGTATGTATGTATGTATGTATGTATGTATGTATGTATGTATGTATGTATGTATGTATGTATGTATGTATGTATGTATGTATGTATGTATGTATGTATGTATGTATGTATGTATGTATGTATGTATGTATGTATGTATGTATGTATGTATGTATGTATGTATGTATGTATGTATGTATGTATGTATGTATGTATGTATGTATGTATGTATGTATGTATGTATGTATGTATGTATGTATGTATGTATGTATGTATGTATGTATGTATGTATGTATGTATGTATGTATGTATGTATGTATGTATGTATGTATGTATGTATGTATGTATGTATGTATGTATGTATGTATGTATGTATGTATGTATGTATGTATGTATGTATGTATGTATGTATGTATGTATGTATGTATGTATGTATGTATGTATGTATGTATGTATGTATGTATGTATGTATGTATGTATGTATGTATGTATGTATGTATGTATGTATGTATGTATGTATGTATGTATGTATGTATGTATGTATGTATGTATGTATGTATGTATGTATGTATGTATGTATGTATGTATGTATGTATGTATGTATGTATGTATGTATGTATGTATGTATGTATGTATGTATGTATGTATGTATGTATGTATGTATGTATGTATGTATGTATGTATGTATGTATGTATGTATGTATGTATGTATGTATGTATGTATGTATGTATGTATGTATGTATGTATGTATGTATGTATGTATGTATGTATGTATGTATGTATGTATGTATGTATGTATGTATGTATGTATGTATGTATGTATGTATGTATGTATGTATGTATGTATGTATGTATGTATGTATGTATGTATGTATGTATGTATGTATGTATGTATGTATGTATGTATGTATGTATGTATGTATGTATGTATGTATGTATGTATGTATGTATGTATGTATGTATGTATGTATGTATGTATGTATGTATGTATGTATGTATGTATGTATGTATGTATGTATGTATGTATGTATGTATGTATGTATGTATGTATGTATGTATGTATGTATGTATGTATGTATGTATGTATGTATGTATGTATGTATGTATGTATGTATGTATGTATGTATGTATGTATGTATGTATGTATGTATGTATGTATGTATGTATGTATGTATGTATGTATGTATGTATGTATGTATGTATGTATGTATGTATGTATGTATGTATGTATGTATGTATGTATGTATGTATGTATGTATGTATGTATGTATGTATGTATGTATGTATGTATGTATGTATGTATGTATGTATGTATGTATGTATGTATGTATGTATGTATGTATGTATGTATGTATGTATGTATGTATGTATGTATGTATGTATGTATGTATGTATGTATGTATGTATGTATGTATGTATGTATGTATGTATGTATGTATGTATGTATGTATGTATGTATGTATGTATGTATGTATGTATGTATGTATGTATGTATGTATGTATGTATGTATGTATGTATGTATGTATGTATGTATGTATGTATGTATGTATGTATGTATGTATGTATGTATGTATGTATGTATGTATGTATGTATGTATGTATGTATGTATGTATGTATGTATGTATGTATGTATGTATGTATGTATGTATGTATGTATGTATGTATGTATGTATGTATGTATGTATGTATGTATGTATGTATGTATGTATGTATGTATGTATGTATGTATGTATGTATGTATGTATGTATGTATGTATGTATGTATGTATGTATGTATGTATGTATGTATGTATGTATGTATGTATGTATGTATGTATGTATGTATGTATGTATGTATGTATGTATGTATGTATGTATGTATGTATGTATGTATGTATGTATGTATGTATGTATGTATGTATGTATGTATGTATGTATGTATGTATGTATGTATGTATGTATGTATGTATGTATGTATGTATGTATGTATGTATGTATGTATGTATGTATGTATGTATGTATGTATGTATGTATGTATGTATGTATGTATGTATGTATGTATGTATGTATGTATGTATGTATGTATGTATGTATGTATGTATGTATGTATGTATGTATGTATGTATGTATGTATGTATGTATGTATGTATGTATGTATGTATGTATGTATGTATGTATGTATGTATGTATGTATGTATGTATGTATGTATGTATGTATGTATGTATGTATGTATGTATGTATGTATGTATGTATGTATGTATGTATGTATGTATGTATGTATGTATGTATGTATGTATGTATGTATGTATGTATGTATGTATGTATGTATGTATGTATGTATGTATGTATGTATGTATGTATGTATGTATGTATGTATGTATGTATGTATGTATGTATGTATGTATGTATGTATGTATGTATGTATGTATGTATGTATGTATGTATGTATGTATGTATGTATGTATGTATGTATGTATGTATGTATGTATGTATGTATGTATGTATGTATGTATGTATGTATGTATGTATGTATGTATGTATGTATGTATGTATGTATGTATGTATGTATGTATGTATGTATGTATGTATGTATGTATGTATGTATGTATGTATGTATGTATGTATGTATGTATGTATGTATGTATGTATGTATGTATGTATGTATGTATGTATGTATGTATGTATGTATGTATGTATGTATGTATGTATGTATGTATGTATGTATGTATGTATGTATGTATGTATGTATGTATGTATGTATGTATGTATGTATGTATGTATGTATGTATGTATGTATGTATGTATGTATGTATGTATGTATGTATGTATGTATGTATGTATGTATGTATGTATGTATGTATGTATGTATGTATGTATGTATGTATGTATGTATGTATGTATGTATGTATGTATGTATGTATGTATGTATGTATGTATGTATGTATGTATGTATGTATGTATGTATGTATGTATGTATGTATGTATGTATGTATGTATGTATGTATGTATGTATGTATGTATGTATGTATGTATGTATGTATGTATGTATGTATGTATGTATGTATGTATGTATGTATGTATGTATGTATGTATGTATGTATGTATGTATGTATGTATGTATGTATGTATGTATGTATGTATGTATGTATGTATGTATGTATGTATGTATGTATGTATGTATGTATGTATGTATGTATGTATGTATGTATGTATGTATGTATGTATGTATGTATGTATGTATGTATGTATGTATGTATGTATGTATGTATGTATGTATGTATGTATGTATGTATGTATGTATGTATGTATGTATGTATGTATGTATGTATGTATGTATGTATGTATGTATGTATGTATGTATGTATGTATGTATGTATGTATGTATGTATGTATGTATGTATGTATGTATGTATGTA
Organism: Melanophora roralis; assembly: GCA_963583895.1. Lineage (NCBI taxonomy): Eukaryota > Metazoa > Arthropoda > Insecta > Diptera > Rhinophoridae > Melanophora > Melanophora roralis. Next base: position 68,251,991 of record OY757190.1, on the reverse strand, counting down.
TGTATGTATGTATGTATGTATGTATGTATGTATGTATGTATGTATGTATGTATGTATGTATGTATGTATGTATGTATGTATGTATGTATGTATGTATGTATGTATGTATGTATGTATGTATGTATGTATGTATGTATGTATGTATGTATGTATGTATGTATGTATGTATGTATGTATGTATGTATGTATGTATGTATGTATGTATGTATGTATGTATGTATGTATGTATGTATGTATGTATGTATGTATGTATGTATGTATGTATGTATGTATGTATGTATGTATGTATGTATGTATGTATGTATGTATGTATGTATGTATGTATGTATGTATGTATGTATGTATGTATGTATGTATGTATGTATGTATGTATGTATGTATGTATGTATGTATGTATGTATGTATGTATGTATGTATGTATGTATGTATGTATGTATGTATGTATGTATGTATGTATGTATGTATGTATGTATGTATGTATGTATGTATGTATGTATGTATGTATGTATGTATGTATGTATGTATGTATGTATGTATGTATGTATGTATGTATGTATGTATGTATGTATGTATGTATGTATGTATGTATGTATGTATGTATGTATGTATGTATGTATGTATGTATGTATGTATGTATGTATGTATGTATGTATGTATGTATGTATGTATGTATGTATGTATGTATGTATGTATGTATGTATGTATGTATGTATGTATGTATGTATGTATGTATGTATGTATGTATGTATGTATGTATGTATGTATGTATGTATGTATGTATGTATGTATGTATGTATGTATGTATGTATGTATGTATGTATGTATGTATGTATGTATGTATGTATGTATGTATGTATGTATGTATGTATGTATGTATGTATGTATGTATGTATGTATGTATGTATGTATGTATGTATGTATGTATGTATGTATGTATGTATGTATGTATGTATGTATGTATGTATGTATGTATGTATGTATGTATGTATGTATGTATGTATGTATGTATGTATGTATGTATGTATGTATGTATGTATGTATGTATGTATGTATGTATGTATGTATGTATGTATGTATGTATGTATGTATGTATGTATGTATGTATGTATGTATGTATGTATGTATGTATGTATGTATGTATGTATGTATGTATGTATGTATGTATGTATGTATGTATGTATGTATGTATGTATGTATGTATGTATGTATGTATGTATGTATGTATGTATGTATGTATGTATGTATGTATGTATGTATGTATGTATGTATGTATGTATGTATGTATGTATGTATGTATGTATGTATGTATGTATGTATGTATGTATGTATGTATGTATGTATGTATGTATGTATGTA